>JAQPPZ010003353.1:1800000-2071337 GCA_028583015.1 Wollemia nobilis | reverse complement strand
TAACATCCCCCTTTATTACATTATTTGGGTAATGTAATAACTAATAGCTATACTAACATCCCCTTACATCATTTTGCAATACAAAGTGAGCCGCGAAACAATTCAAATTTGACACGTCCAAGTGCCTTAGTGAAAATGTTTGCAACTTGAGCATCGGTGGGACTGTGTCGAAGCTGAATTCGGTGCTTTGGAACTTCATCTCGAATGAAATGACATTGTGTGTCAATGTGCTTTGTTCTTTCATGATGGACTCGGATTCTTGACGAGGTTCGTAACACCCCGATTGTCGCAAAACAAGTGTATTGGAGATTTTGATGGATGGCCCATACTTGTCCGAATGCGACGTAACCATATCACTTCGCACACAGCTTCACGTGCGGCGCGATATTCTCGCTCTCGTTGATGAAATAGCAACCACCCGTTGCTTCTTGCCGTGCCAAGAGACAGGACCGGATCCCGATGAAAAATGTATCCGTAAGTTGACTTGCGATCATCAAATGATCCGGCATAGTCGGAGTCCGTGTATCCTTGCAAGAAGAATTTGTTGTTCCTCTTGTATTCTAGGCCATATTCCATAGTACCACGGACATAGTGAAGAACACGTTTTGCCGCTTTCCAATGAGTGGTCTTAGGCTCCTGCATGAACCTCGAAAGATAGTTGACAAAGAAATACGAGATCTCGGCCTAGTATTGGTCGATATATGAGACTCCCAATCAATCGTCGATAGAGAGTACCATCTACCCGAGGTGAATCATCATATCGCGATAACCGAAGTCCATTCTCCATCGGAGTTGCCATTGGCTTGCAATCACTCATGCGATATTTTTCCAAAGAATGTCTTGGCATATTTTTTCCGAGACACTTTGATGGAGTGCTCCTTCCGGCTGAATTCCGCACCAAGACAAGAATGGAGAAGTCCGAGATCCGTCATCTCAAAATATTTGCACAAGTTTCTTTTGACAAGAGAGATCATAGTTTCTGAACTCCCCGTAATGAGCAGATCATCCACATAGAGTACAAGCAACACTATCTCGTAACCCCGTTTCTTGAAATAGAGGTTTGCATCCGACTGACATCTCTTAAATCCATGCCGCATAAGGTGATTGTCCATTTTTATATACCAAGCTCGAGGAGCTTGTTTCGTACCATATAAGGATTTGACCAATTTGCAAACCTTCCGCTCTTGGCCTTCCACTTCAAATCCTTCCAGCCGAGTCATGTAGACTTCTTCTTGGAGATCACCATTTAGAAAGGCACTTTTGACATCCATCCGGTGAACTTTCCACCCATATTGTGCTGCCATAGCACACATAACCCGAATTGTGGTCATCCGAGCAAGTAGGTGCAAAAGTTTCCTCGTAGTCAATGCCTTCCTTTTGAGCATAGCCCTTTGCAACAAGACGGGCCTTATGCTTATCAATTGTTCCATTTGCTCCATTTGCCTTGTACTTGACTTTATATACCCATTTGCAGCCAATGGGTTTCTTTCCATGCGGCAAATCAACAAGCTTCCAAGTTTTATTTTTCATCAAAGACTCATACTCCGTATCCATAGCGGCCTTCCACTGAGGCTCACTGAGAGCATCTTGAACTGATGCAGGTTCAAGATCATCTATGGTAGACATGAACGCCCCGTCATCATCAATATCCATATCCTCTACTTCTGTACGTGGAGTTACAGAAAGTTCCTCAAAATATTGACAAAGATCATCAACCTCACCCGCTTCTTTGGCTTCTTTTTCCTTTTGAGCCATACCGCGTGTACGAGGTCTATCCAAATTCAAATTGGGAGGAGTGGATAAATTTGCATCTCTCGATTGTATTTGTACACCATTTAGGATTCTTCTTCGATGGAGTTGAAGAAGATGTAGAAGGACCTCCCGTCTCGTGTTGACGAAGGAATCTTCTCTTCCTTAGATTCCACAATATCTTGGTGTACTTTAGATGTGCTCTGTGATGTGAAAGCTTCATCAAAGACAACATCTCTGCTGATATGAATTTTCTTGGTCAAAGGATCTATCAAACGATATCCTTTAGAGTGCTCATCATAACCAAGAAAAATACATCTCAGTTTTTTCTCATCTAGCTTCTTCCTTTTCTCTTTCGGTATGTGCATGAAAGCGTGACATCCGAAAATACGTAGATGAGATATGGAGGGTTTTCGACCACTCCATGCTTCCTGTGGAGTCATTCCTTTTAGGGCCTTTGTGGGTGCCCTATTCAACAGATATACTGCAGTGGTGACAACTTTCCGCCCAATATTGTTGCCCAAGAGTAGCTCCTGTGAGCATACAACGAACCATTTCCATGATAGAACGGTTCCTTCTCTCAGCAACTCCATTTTGCTGAGGAGTATAGGCAGTTGTTAACCGTCTCTTGATTCCATGCTTATCTAAGAATGCAGAAAATTCATTAGAGGTAAACTCTCCCCCTCGATCTGAGCGGAGGGTTTTAATAGAAGCTCCTGACTCCTTCTCAACGGATTTCTTGAACTGCTGGAAGAATGCGAAAGCTTCAGATTTCAGCTTGGAGAAAGAAAACCCACATCTTTCGTGAGTAGTCATCTACGAATAACCGAAAGTACCTCTTCCCTCCACAACCGTTGGGTGTGAAAGGACCGCACGGATCGGTGTGAATTAACTCCACAGGTTTTCGTGCTCTTGTTGAGCTCTTCTCAAATGGTACTCTATGCCGCTTTCCCGCCAAGCAGCCGAGCACACCGGCAATGTGGCGTAAAGGGAAGGAAGACCCTTTACCATCTCATACTTACCGAGCTCAAGTAAGTAGCCGTAACTAAGATGCCCATATCTCTTGTGCCATAGGGAAGTTGCCTCCTTGGTAGAGACAGACATGGCAACATGTGGAGTAGAGATAGCATCTAGTGCAAATAAGCCGTGCTTATATGAAGTCATTGCAACTGCTTACCCTTCCTGGTAATAGTACAACACTTCTTTCCATTCTCAACACGAAAGTTGACAACCATATTTCTATCCAGGATTTGTGTCACTGACAACAAATTGTTAGCCAATCCCGAAACATAGAGGACTTTGTCAATCTGACACTTGCCATCAGGAAGAGTGACTGAAACTGTACCCTCTCCCTGAACCCCGTAGGTTTTATCATCAGCAATGGTGACAGGTTTGCCCTCTTTGGCCACAAATGATTCAAACCACGATCTGTCGCCACTCATATGTTTGCTAGCTCCGTAATCGACATACCAAACAGGATCCCTCTCGTGTGGAATCTGTGGTAGTCATGAGCACCTTGTGTGCCCATTCGTAATCTGAGTCGTATTCTTCAACAACAACATTCACCTCGGGGTTGCTTGTTTTTATTTTGTGGTTTGTTTTGGCCTTTCTCGCTTGTTCTTATGCCAACACCCGTTGGTGTCATGGTTGTCTTTCTCACACATCTTGCACCACCTCTTCTTCTCGTTGAGGTTGTTTGCCTTTTCCTTTCGTATCCTGTTGAGAATTTCCTCCTTTCCGAAAGTTGCCTCCTTTTTGCCCATTACCTTTCTTCCTAGAACCCCGCCTCGTTGGTGTATAGGGCTGTATTGGAAGAATCATCCTTGTGAAGTTGGCGTGCCTCCCGTTGTTGAAGCAGATTGACCAACTCGATGTAGGTAATTTGTTGTTGAGACACCCAGATGGAGGTTATCAACATATCAAATGAAGAAGGTAAAGCTCTCATCACAAGTGAAATGAGAAGCTTTTCGTCCACAGTATCTCCCAAAGAATTCAATTTCTCTTTCAATTCGTACACTCGCACGTAAAGAGTTCAACTGTTTCACCCCGTCTCAAACTCAGTGTTATGAAGTTGTTGTTGAAGATGAAGAATGGTGGAATCATTCTTTCCCTCATAGATGGTTCTAAGGGCATCCCATGCCTCTTTACCACTTGCTTTGTCACCTATATGAGGTTGCACTTCATCTCGAAACAAGCAAACAAAATGAGCACCTTTGCTCGACCGTCTTTCTTGTCAAAAGCTATCTCGATCTCGCGGAAGGACCCGTGGATCCCGTCGTTGGTGAAGGCCTAGTTGCTACTCCAAGAATAATATCCCACAAATCTTCCATTTGGAGAATTGCCTTCATCTTATGTTTCCATGGTGTATAATTTGGACCTTTCAATAACTGATGCGGATCACTCATCAACTTTGCAACAACGGCCATAGTGAAGGTTCCTTATATCACCAATTGGTCCCCCTTTCGATATACCTTTTGCTAGGCCGTTATACCGTACAAAATACCCGCCCTTACGTGAGGGAAACTATAGGTATTTAGAAAGATCAACAAAAATCACCCGCCCTTACGTGAGGGAGACTATAGGTGAGTTTTAGAGATCATACGATACGTGGAACATAAGCGGTACTGAAAGGGAATCGCCTTGTTGATGGCACCTACCATAGAAGATTCTTCTCATGCGTGGGGCGTAACTTCCCCTAAACACTATGAAGAATACTTCGTCAGGATTTACGCCTAAACACAAGTGCGATAAAGGGTAGTGGATGGAGTAAAAAAATGCAAAAATGGCTAACTTATCTCTCCCCGACGATTTATAGAGAACAAGCTCGTACGTCGTTGTAGCAAACTATATTAGGCGGCGGATACAAAGAGCCAAATCACGACAGCTTTACCCGTAAGTGCTGGCCGTAGGTATCACAAATACCGAACGCCGCAAAGGCAATAAATTGCACGGATGGGTTTTAATTATTCCGGGACTTAGGGAGTGATTTGATTTTAATTTTTAATGTTATAGTGCAAAAAATGAAATATGCAACATACAACAAAAAAAATGCCCACAAGAATAACCCACAAGGTGTCGGTCACAGCTCAAAATGCACCTTTTACAATTCGCCAAATTGCTTTTTCAAAAATTACTCACAATCCCCCTTTGATTTTTTGAAAAAATATCCCCCCTTAAAAATCTCTTTAACAAAGCATTTTAATAATTATTATATATTTAAAATTAAAATAAATAATTTTAATTTATATAGTTTTAAAACTTATGAAAAAATAAATTAAAAATTAAATTTTAATTTATAAAGTTTAAAAAACTATAAAAAATAAATTAAAATTAAAAATTTTAATTAAAAAATAATAATTAAAAAAAACTTTGAAAAAAAAATTATACCTTAGGGGGAGTCGGCGGGATTTGAACCCCCGACCTGCAGGCTCCCTGAGCCTTACCGCACAGCTCACTGCCAAGTGAGCTAGCGGGCTGATCCGGAAGGATCACTGGAGCCCTCCTTTTCAACACTGCTCCTCCTCCTCTCGCAACCGCCGCAGCCTTCCTCTCGCTCCGTCTCTAGTTTTTTTTTAATTTAAAAAATGCGCGTCAGCGCTGGGTGGGGGGGGAGCTGGGATGTCGCGTGCGTTTGTGTCCACGAGGGGGGGGGTGTTTTATTTTTATTTTTATTTTTTAATTTCCCCTGTCTGTCGCGAAGTAGCGTTGAACGGGGGGGGTTGGCCTCACCCTTGCCACCTTCAATGGGGGGGAGGGGGGGTTGGCCTCACCCTTACCGCCTTCAACTTGTGTAGCTTGTGTGCGCCAGGCTTGACCTGCAGCTCTTCAGGCTGCAGCATTGTTCTGCTGCAGGCTGGAGCATGCGCGGGCTTGCGTAGGCTAGCAGCTTGTGCGCACCAGGCTGGACGCGTCTCCAGGCTACAGCGCATAGGGGACGCGTCTGTAGCTCTGTAGGCTACAACGTCGTTCTACTGCAGGCTGTAGCGTGCGCGAGACGCGTCTACTACAGGCCAGCGACTGCAGGCTGGAGCGTGCGTGGACGGGTTCGACTGCGCAAGCTGCAGTGCGCAGCGTCGACGTCTGCACAGGCTGGACGTGTTCCTCTACGTAGGCTCCCCTCAGTCGCGCGTGGATGCGCGATGACTGTCGCGCGTCTGTGCACGACACAAGAATTTTTTTTTTTTTTTTTAAATTCACTGCTCGGATCGCTGCAAATGTGTCTCCTCGCCCCAAAAAAAAATTGTCTGCAGTCTCCTCACCCCTAAAATTTTAGACTGGCTCTGATGCCATGATAAACCAACGAACAGGAAAATATTATTCAGCAGAATGATTTAAATACAGATTACACTGTCGGGAATAGTCACCAACGGAACGGATCTGTTACAGGAGTTGTAACAGTCTGCTTGAAATGAAATATAGACAAAATACAAGTACGCTAACAGTGGTATACCATGATTATTTATATACATGTTATAATAATTTATTTATGGTACAAACTATCCATTTGATGATTTTTATTTTTCTAGAATACCCCAAGAAGAAATAGCAGTAAGAATAAAGTTAATTGAAGTAAAAATGTTATAGACAACTAAAGTTAAATGAGAAGACATACTACACAAAAATCAAGGACACTACAAATGATTGTTTAGTATGTGCACCACATTGATGCTTTTCATGTGCTTTGCCATATTTTTATCATCATGAACATATTAAATTTTTATAATTTGTTTACAACTTTAACATGTGGTAGAAAATTGTAAATTACACACTCATGAAGACTTGTTTCATTTTCTTGTTGATCCTTGCTTTCAATACATGCATCAATATGCTATGCAAAATAGTATTCATCAACATAATATATAACTCGATGTTTAAACTATTTATTAGGATGTAGAAATCTAATTATTTGTATAGTGCCTTTAATATTTAATGTTGAAGGATTTTCCTAATGAAATATTTCATTATTCTATACAATAACCCCATCAATAAAGTCCTTGATGAACTTACCACTATTATTAGAAAGAGGTACCTATGCACATCTATTATCGATATCTATTATTAAAATACCATAAAATCGTTATGCATTTTATTTACCACTTAGAATTTTAATTTAAGGAACTCAAGAAGTAATGCAATTTGAACAATGATCGAGTATATCAAACTAGAACATAAAGATATATGATATGAATAAGGGAATAGTTTATTAGGAGTTATTACATCATATCCTATGTGATAAGAAAATTGGTATAACCACCTCTCACAAGGTATATGTATGTAGCATAGGATAAGTATAGTTGTAAGTTTAGTTGATAGTTTGTTATGCTTAGAATAGGCATCCTATGTACTTAAATACCCTTGATTTCCAAAAATACAATCAATCAAAGCATTGAGTTCTAACATATGGTATCAAGCAAGTAGAAGAAATAAAGAAGTGTCCTTTTGATCCTCCTCTAGCTTTGACATAAAGAATCCAAAAGAGCACTATATTTGAGAAAAGAAGATTTAAGGGTAATATTACCCTATATAAAATTGTTCAAAATAAACCTCAAAATAGAGGAAGAACATCACTGTGAAGTACAATTACATGGTATATTTATGAAATATAGAGTGAAAAACCCTTGCCTAAGTCAAAAGCTTTCAATTGTCAAAAGGGTTTCAATCCCTTCTAAGAAGGGTTATGCATAAGGGGGCGGCCCCAAAATGTATTTATAAAAATTTGGGGAATGATTTTCAACATCCAATGAATAGTGTCCAAATACATGTAGAAGGTTCACTATTATTAAGGGTAATGTTGGAAATTTAAACTTAAAATGGTTAAATTACTATAAATTTGGGACAGATTGACCCAAAATAAATTTACACCCAAGATGTTTTGGTCAAGGGTCCCAAATATTAATTTTTTCTAAATTTTGAAATTCCTAATTTTAGCCAATTTGGTGATAAATAGCCGCTATGCATAACCCTACTTCTAAGGCTACTAAGGGCATATGTCTATATGAAACAAACCAATAGATTTAATCTAGAAATATAAAAGTGATCATAAGATTCCATTGAAGGATTTCCTTTTCAAAAGACACTATAAAAATCCATGGAAGTTTATTAGAAGATTCAACAAGAAATAAAGAATAGCCTCCTCAAAAAAGGATCAAAAGAAGCCACTAAAATTTCTCGGAAGATTGCAATAAGATAACTTGCAACAAGGAATTCATTCAAGATCATTAAGAATTACAAAAAAAGTATACCAACAGAGAGATATATCATTTAAGGGTGATATGTCTATTCTAATAGCTTAAGTACACCTCTCAAGAAGAATATCAAAAAAACTGGAAAAATTCATTTACAAAGTCAAGCCAATAATATTTTTATATGAAATTTCTAGTTGGAATGAATATTGTAGGACTCCAGAAACCTATGACTAAATAAATAAGAGAAATAGAAAGTCATTAAATGACTAGCAAACAAAATTCACCTTATAGGTGGAATATTGGAAAAAATAAAAAATAGCATAGATTAGTTTTTCAAACCTGAAGAAGACATTTTGCCCTATGAACTATAATTATAACCATCAAGTAAGTCTTTATTTAGAAATAGAGGCACACTCAAAATATGGTGAAGCTAGAAATTTAGTAAGATACCCATTTTAAATAGTCACATCAATCAAAGAATAAGAAGAAGCTACATATAATTACAAAGGTACATTTGGTTAAGACATAAAAATAGAAAAGGGAGACATATTTGAAGCAAGAAAGCAAAAGGAAAAAACAAAGGGTTTAATTGATGGTCCTCCTCCAAAATGTAAAAAATATAAAACCCATAATCAACATTATCTCATTCCACCAAAGAAACCATGGAGACCTAAAAATATAACCAACAAGAACATTAGTTGAAGTAACCTATAACATAACCTTCTCTATGAATACTTTATTTTTAAATATAAATATTTTCATATGCAGGAAAAAAAGATTGGAAAGGGCTCAAATTTGAAAGAAAAAACTCTGTTCAAATGGCCCATCAAAAAGAATCCATGAACCAACTATTCAAAGGTCAAATCATGATGTTAGAGCATAGAAAAACACCTCCAAATGACTCCAAGAACTAGGAAAACATCACAATCTACTCAAAAATATTTAAATATAATGTTAAGAAGGGAATCATATTTTGACACTTCACTCAAATTTACCTTAAATATTAAGGAAAAAACGTTACACCTTAAAAAGTATTTGCATTGGAAAATAAAGTCAAGAAAAATTCTATCACAATTAGGTGACAAGCACCTCTTTTAAATAAGAGAAATTGTGACTGCATTAGACATTAAAAAAAATATGGTAACCTAGTGCTATTCAAATTTTTAGACATAAGTTGTAAAGGATTAAGAAATCTAATTAGATAGCAACACATGGGTAAAGAAGTGCACACATGGAGAAATTTCAAAACAAAGGAGAAAAAGAAAAATTAAATAGAATATTTTAAAGAAAGGAATATTCCATAGAGGAAGGAGAATTACCTCTACCTTTACTCTATGAGACATAAATATTTGTATTTTTGGAGCATCAATTTAAATCTAAGTATAAGCATATATATACTTTTTGAAAGGTATTTTTAGAGGTGAATTCATTGAAAGAAGATTATTCAAATTTTATAAAATTTTACTATGGCTAGTGGAGCACCAATGTTATTATTGTCAAATTCCCAAATGTTTAGGGAAAATAATTATGCTACTTGGAAAATTAAATTTAAAATACAACTTGAGTTTGAAGAAGTATGAAAAGTAGTAGATGGGACCACTACTCATTCAAAAAAAATAAAATAATAACATAAAGTTTGACAGGGTAGTTAGAAAGGTAAGACTAATCATCATGTTCAAAGTAGAATATGAAAATTCAAGTGTACATTTGAGATTCAATAATGGTCAAGGATGGATGGGAGAAGCTAAGAATAATATTTGAAGCAAATAATCAAAATCAAATTATATTTATCCAAATACATCTCCATTTTTTAAAGGTTAAAGGTGGAGAGGAAGTGGAATCACTCATGAGGAGAATAGTTGATTTATGAGCATCATTAAAAACACTAGGAGAAAATGTATCTAATAAAAATGTAGTTTCAATTATTTTGAGGTCTCTCTCATCAAAGTACAATTTTTTGATGATTACATTAAATATCATTGTGTAAACACCAAGGTTTGAAAATTTGGTGAACCTACTTTAGAAAGTAAAGGCCTCAAATAATTTAGTTGAAGAATAACAATTACTAGTTACAAATCAAATGAGGAAGCAGCCATTCAAAAGAGCAATGACACCTCCATAGTGCTTTCAACAAAGGAATATTTTTTAAGATCTTCGAATTAGAGAAATAATTCTCAAAATAATACTTCTTATGCACAAAATATGTGTGAACATGATTGTATAATTGGACCCATTGTGAAGGAATGTGGGCATAATACAATAAAACGAGTCACCTTCATAAGAGATGAACTTATATCAAGAAAGATCATCTTCATATAAGAAAAATTAATATTGGAGAAAGGCACATCAGAGTAATATAGCCAAGGAGAATCAAGTTGAATAAAAAAGGAATATTCAAGAAAAATAAGAACATGTGTTTCTTACATAGGCATATCTATGTTAGCCAAATTAAGTTTAGGATAATGCAAAAGCAACCAAACATATCTTAAGTCAAACAAATTCAATTCATACAAAAAGAGCCATTAATAGCCTATATGATCACTCCAAGCCAAAGGGGAATAAGAATGAAAAATGAAGAATTCAAAATAACCTAATATTAAATATGTGCATTCCAAACTCATGGAATAACTTGAAGTAAAATTCTCAAAACAACCAAAGATATCAAGAATAAAATTAGACAAGGAATATCAAAATAAAGCAAATGCATAATAGAAAGAAATATTGCAAAATAAATATTGTCAAATAGTTCAAACCAACAAGGAAAACCACAAGGAATTAAAGACTAAAAAATCCAACAAAGAACTTTTAAGGAAAATAGTTTAATATTATAAAGACAATACCATACCAACAAATGAATTACTATAGTAGATTTCCAAAAACATCATCCAAAATTTTGGAATTGAAACTATGATGAGCAAAAATTTATCAAGGATAGAATCCTCTAATTACCTCAAGAAAATAAATATGGGATAAAATATTCTCTTCAAATTTTACTATAGCTACAACACACACAACAAGTTAGTTCCTCCAAACAACAATGTGAGAGGCATAAAGACCTCATTGTAAGCATTACAGATCAATAATGTATCTATAAGGATTATAATTTTTTGAATAAGTACTTTATAATAAATGTATTTGGAGTGTATGATTGGTGGAATTTGACACTACTAAGTATCAAAGTAGAAAGTATTTGTTAAGGGAGAAGTTTCTGTCTAACTTCAACATCACCCTAGAAATTTATTTTTCTGATAAGCAAAAAAAGAGAGCTTTGACTATGATGTAACAAGGGTGGTAATGTTAGGATTTATTACATCATCTCATGTGAGAATTCAAGTGGTATAACCACCTCTCACAAGGGATATGCATGTATTATATGATAGAGATAGTTGTAAGTTTGTTTGAGAGCTTGTTATCTCTGAAATAGTCATCCTATGTACTTAAATATCCTTCATTTCCATAATACAATCAATCAAAGCATTTAGTTCTAACATGATTTTATTGTGAAAAATAGATTACAATGGAATGAATCTATGATAATATTTTGAGGCTATAGCATTGCATCCATTACTCATTTCACTTATATATTGGGTTCACATATCTTTGTATACAAAATTTAATGGGTTAGAAATCCACTATATTTAATATGAAACATCACCTATATAGAATTGTGGTGATTCAACTTTCATGAGATATAAAATATATATTAAATTAAAATTACATACACATGACTTATCCTTTTATTTTTTATCATTGATAAATACATCATCATTGCTAGAGATGCATTTTGATAGCTATTTTTAAAAGTGTATTTTTTTTCTAAAATTTTATGAATCTTAAGCATATTTTAATGCAATTGCTAGAAATCTTGTTTAAAATATATTTTACTAATAAAAATATTTTTTGCCACTCTAAATTTTCCAGTGTGTTTTTAGCATATAGAAAAAAATTTCAAGAATAAAATTATTCACCTAACAATATGGATATGATAGGTCAGGCCTAAATCATTCATTCTCATTTGAAAAGAAAGGTTATTTCTTCGTTTGATTCTTTATGATTTATTCCCCTTTGTGACTAAGTTTCCCCTACCATGGTCACTCTATACGTTTGAAGGGACTCCTTCTAGTGGTTTTAGTTCTTATATCAACATTGTATTAAACTATTTATATTGAGTTCTTCAAAGTCCATTTTCTCTACATTTCGAATGGCAATGAAAAACTGGTCAAGTTTTGAATTGTGGTATTCAGGCGGGAGTGATGGTGCGCTTCTGGAATCAGATCTATTTTGGTACCTTGAAGCATCCCCAGGATTAGAGTCCCATCCACCTCAGTGGGATCCTGGTAAGTATGGTTTTGGTCCATAATATTCTTTAGGTAGGGGCCCTCTCCTCGGTCCTTCTCCATGTTGGTGGTGAGTTCGAAGGGTGAGGATGTTCCTGGTGCCTACAATATTAAAATTGAATCTAAATAGATATTTGTTCCTAATTGTATTTTCGATAATATTATCAACAAAGGGAACTAGAATTTGGTTTGCAAGATCTAAGGTGGTCGACCAAACATAGATGCCCTTAGAAGGTGGGATTTGGCTAGATGAAAGCCTCTAGGCTTGTTAAACATAATGGCCATTTCAAGGAACTTATTCCTAATAAATTTGAATTGTGAGGAAGACTTATTGTAGATTTTGGAATGTGGTCTCTAGTTCTTTCGAAAGCGGGGTGTTTTCCTCTGCAAGTGGTGCCTCTATTTCAACCCAACCACATAGTCCATAAACAATATTTTGATATGGATTAAGATCCTAGATTTCCCTCTCCATATATGGGATGAAAGCATCTTCTAGGATATGGTCAGTTTTATTGCTTATTTTATCTCCTTTGACTATACCTCCTTGAAAGGTTCTATGATTCTTATGTTTGGATGTGTGTGATTATGGATGTGGAAAAGCTCTTGCCTTCATCTATGGAGCTTGTGTTGCATTTGGATCCCTCTAACCAATTTATTGAGTGCACGAACAATCCAAAACGCTATAATATCTATGGTAAATATGGACACACCCAATATTCTTGTCCTTAATGGTAGAATTCCAAGCTCGTGGACGTAGCTAAAGGGAAGTGGATACCAAGAAAGAAAAATACGGTGGATAAAAAAGGAAATATCTTGTTGTGGAGAACAAAAACCAATCCTCTAGGTTGGATCTGCTGGTTGAGGAGATTCCTCATGGCGTAGAGGGTGAAAATTTATAAGTGGATGCGAAGACCCCAACCCAAAATTTGGAAAATTTGGAGGTGATTCTTAATTCTGAGACTACCAGCCAACCATTGTTACATAATTCTTTTGAATGTTTGGAAGAGGAAGAGACTATTATTCAACAGTTAGTGGAGACATGTATGGTCTCAATTTCTACTCCTAAGAAGAGCCTTCTTACTACTTCCTATGTGGGGGCTTCTTCCAATTTGGGGCTACTCTGGGTAAGGGCTCTTTGGAGAAGAACGCTCCTCTAAGAGCATATTCTAAGACTGATTCCCCTTCAAAAGTGTGTTTGATAACTCCGGTGGGTAAAGTTTTATTCTCCCCTATGTCATCAAGTAAGTCTCCCAACACGTCATGGATCAAATTGGTCCCATTTATGAGCAGCCACAAGAGAGATCACATCGACCTGGGCTTGGAAAAATAGCTAAAAAACCCTCTAATAAGGATATCAAGAAGTGGAAAGCAGACTCTGATATCACAAGTGGTGGGAAATAACATTTAAAACTTGATAAAGGTGATGGTAAAGAGAATAACTATTTGCTATTTGATGAATTTAAGTCTACCCACTCTTTGAGAGTTTGTAAGGATGCCCCACATAGACCTCGTAAATGAAGATCTATTCCTGTAATATAAGAGGCTTAAATGGTTTTTCCAATAAAAAATTATTAGCCTCTTTGAGAAGGAATAATTCTCCTGATATACTTCTTATCCAAAATTCTAAGCTAGAAAATAGCTCTTGGAGCTATATCCATACATTTTTTGGAAGGAAGTTGGTTTTGTTGCTAGTGAAGCAGTGGGGATTTTTGGGGTTCTTATGTGCTTCTGGAATAAGTCTATCCTAGAAGGTATTATTCTATATATTTCTAGAGAGGGTGATAAATATTATGTTTAATTGTAAAACATCCAATAGAATTTGGGTCTTATCCAACATTTATGTCCCTATTACCAGTCATGGTAGGAGATTATTTTGGATTGAGCTTTTGGAAATGAGAATTATTTTTAAAAAACAAGCATGGGTCTTATTTGGGGATTTCAATACCCCATTGATGCCATCTAAAAAAAAAGGTTAATTTTGTGGATAGTCACATTATGGAGGACTTCAGAGAATTCATCAACATGGTTGAGCTATTGGAATTGGACCTCAAGGGTTCCAAATTTATTTGGAGTAGCCAGAGGACTGGTAATAACTTAATCCTCTATAAGTTGGATCAATTTTTGATGTCAAAGTTGGCTATTCATTTTTTGGAGATGCATATTTTTACACTCTCCCCATAGTTGGATCAGACCACAATTCCTTGTGGTTGGAGCTTCATTCAAGCTTACCTTTTCATCCTAGGCCTTTCAGGTTTGAAACGATGTGGTGCAACCACCCTAATTTTGAATCTCATGTAAGGGAATGGTGGAAAAAATATGCAGGATGTATTAGGCTAGAGGAATTTGTGTCTAAGATAAGAAGAATCAAATACAAAATCAAGGGCTAGCATAAGGAATATTTTTCTAATGTCTTTAGATCCAAGGAATCCCTCAAATCTCAGCTCAAATATTTTGAAGACTAAGTGGAAAACAAATGGTATTCACTGGTGTTATTAAATAAAGATAAATATATTCTATCGACCCTGTACAACACCTTGGTGAATGATAAATTGCTTTGGAAGTATAAATCTTGATTGTTATGGCTTAAGGAAGGAGACATGAATTCAAAGTATTTCCACTCCTCTACCCTGCGACATAGGAGCCACAACAGAATCAAAGAAATAAAGATCGTAGATGGCTCTACATATTAGGACATTGAAGTTATCAGGGCTGAGATAGTGTCTAATTTCAACTCTTTATTAGGATCCTCTGATCCTAGGGATTAAAAGGCTAAATCCCCTTTGATCTCTTTTATTCCTTCAATAATTTCAAGGGAGTCAAGTGCGGGCTTGGAAGTTGTGTTTTCTGATGAAGAAATAAAGGAAGTAATCAATGGAATGGGTGCAATGAAAGGTCTAGGTCATGATAATTTTCCTCCTCTTTTATTCTAGAAGTTTTAGCATATAGTCGGTAAGGTTTTCTATTCTACCATAAGATCTATAAAAGTAGCTTCTATGATCCCAAAGTCTATTAACTCAACTTTTATTGTCATGATTCCGAAGTCGCCTAATGCTAAGTATTTCATTGATTTTTGGCCTACAAGTTTATGCAACACTATTTATAAAATTATTTCTAAGGTGTTGGCAGGTTGGATTAAGCCTCTGATTTCATCTCTCATTGATAGCCCCTAGAGTGGCTTTGTTGAGGGAAGGTAGATTTATATGGTGTACTGGTGATGCATGAATTGATCTATTCTATTCATAGGAGTGGCAGAGTTGGATTCTTTCTAAAATTGGATATGAATAAGGCCTACGATCAAGTCGTATGGCCTTTCCTATTTAAGGTGCTGAGGAAGTTTGGTTTTGGTAATAAATGGCTAAATTTGGTCAAAGCTTGTGTCTTTGGCTTGGTTCTCTATTCTAGTCAATGGTGCTCCTACGGGATTTTTCTCCTCCTAGTGTGGAATTCGCCAATGAGATCCTTTATCCCCATTTTTATTCATTTTAATTATCGAAGCATTAGGATGCTCTATTTCTTTAAACCCAAACATCACATGTATGGTTTTGGTGTTAGCTTGCAATCCTATTTATCATCAACAATTCACCGATAATACGCTCATTTCTAGTCCTGCTTTAGTGATTCAAGCATGTGAAATAAAAGAGGTTTTAATTTGCTTTGAGAATATGGTAGACCAAAAGATAAATTTCTTGAAAAGAAACATTTACTTCATGAATACACCCTTGGGGCTCCAAATGAAAATAACCAACATTTTAGGGTGTAGTGTTGATATCTTTCCCCTTGTATATTTTGATCTTCCATTGTTTACTGGTAGGATGTTTGATTCCCTTTGGAACCCTATCCTTGAAAGGTTGCAACGTAAGCATGTATCGTGGAAAGGTGCTCTTTTAAGTCAGTCCAAGAAATTGGTCCTACTTCAAAGCTCTTTGTAAAGTTTACCTATTTACTTTCTTTCTATGTTCAAAAGCCTCAGAAGAATTGTAGCTAAAATGGAAAGCATATTTAAATCTTTCCTTTGGGCGGGTCTGACCCTCAAAGGGAAGTTTCACTTAGCCTCATGGAATTTATTCTACCGATGTAAGATTTATTGTGGGTTGGGCCTCAAAGAGTGAAGTGGATGAATAAGGATTTAATCGCTAAGTTGGGGTGGAAAAATACTATCAAATTCGTGGTGGAATGGGTCTCAATTCTCAAGGCTAAATATTAGTTCAACAATTTTATATCAGATCCCATTTTGACTAGGGGCTCTTTGATCTAGCAGATCCTTATTAAGGCCAAATATCTACTGATTAGGGGATGCAAATGGATTATCGATAATGGACAAAGGGTATATTTATGGTATGACTCTTGGGTGGTGCAAGAACCATTATCTAATGATGTAATATTCAACTACCTCGAACCTATATCTTAGAGACTAGGTTTGTCTAAAGTGGCTGAATTCTTTTCATTTTTGGATGGACGTCATCAGTGGATTCAGAAGTTAGGGAATTTGGATTTGTTTGAGCAACAGGCTTGGGGAAGAGATTTATAATTCCAAGTAATTTTAGTCAAAGACACTAAATACAGAATCATATAGGCTATGATAGTTGAAGGTGAATTCTCAGTTAGATCCATATACCAACTCCTCAAACCGAAAGAGTGGGCCCAAAACCCTTGTAAATTTTGGGTCAAACATATGATTCCCAAAATTAATATATTCTTTTGGTTGGCCTTACAGGATAAGGTTCTGATCATGGAAAATATTCAAAAGAGAGGGATGGTGTTGGTTAATCTATGCTATTTGTGTGGAGTGGAGGAGGATTCCTCCTCCCATCTATTCATGCATTATGTATTCTTTCAAGATGTTTTTTACAAAATTTTGGAAAAAATGGAAGTCAATTAGGTCATCCCTGACTCCCTTATTAATTTTTCATCCAATGGTCTTCACCTTTTGGTTTGAAGCACCTTAAGACCCATTGGAGACTCATTTTGCCCCATGTTTTTTGGGGAATTTGGAAAGAGCATAATGGTCACGCCTTCAATAATATTAACAAAAATCTTGACCTCGTAAGTATGAGTGTTATGGTTTGCGATAGAAAATTTAAAGCAGAGATGTGAAACTTTTTATGGGAATGTTTAGGTAGTGATTCCTGTGGATGTTGGGATAGGGTTTGCCTTGGGTCTCCCAATATTACCTCGTACCTTGAAATTACCCAATCCCAGGTGACAGTGAGATGACATACCCCATGAAGACTTGTTGAAGCTTAATTTTTATGGGTATCGAAAGGTAACCCAAGCATCACTAGTGCCAGAGGTGTTATTAGGAACAGTAACAGAGATGTCATTATGATGTTTGTTGAACACCTATCCCTTAAAACCTCCAATTTTATGGGAATAAAGAGTGGTCTTTCTTGGATTGAAATTATTGGTTGAGCTTAAGGTTGATCATTTCATGGTGGAAGGGGACTCAATGAACATAGTAAACCTTCTCAAATCCTCATCAATTCCAAGCTGAAACATTCATAATTTCATTATTGATGCAAGAAGGTCCCTAAGATGTTTTGCGTAAATTCAAATCTCACACATTTTTAGGAAAGGTAATGGTGTGAATGATAATATGACAAATTATAGAGCTATCCATCCCTACTTTTCAGTTTGTAAGGAGAATATTTTGATAGATTTGGTAAATATTACTGAATTATGGATGCATTTATGGGTTGCCATCGATAGGGTGTTTTTTGGCTTGGTGGAGTAGGTGTAGTTACTCTAGGTAGAGGGTTGTATTCATTGGGCCTTTAGTGCATGCCACAAAGAATTCAAAATTCAAATTTATTATCTTGTGTGGTTACTCCATACCTCTTAGTGTCAGTAGCGGGATGGAAATTCATCTTAAGCACAAACTAGAGGCTCGTGATAGGTTGAATTTTGACTCTTTTCTATTGGAGAGTTTGGTTATTGTTCTTTGGGTCTGAGGGACTTTGATGACCTAGGATTTTATGATTTGGACATAACCTCTTATTCTTCTCTTTCAATCCATTATCAAGCCTATTTTATATCATGATTTTATGTAGATGGGTACATGTTTCTTTCCCCGTGATACCCTCATTGTCATATGCAGGTATAAGTCTTCCAAAGGAAGTGGGATGGAGCTTGGGTATCAAGATGTAGTTATCTGGATCCTCATGGTAATCCACTTAGATGGATTAGACTTTGGTTATTTCTCTGGTTCAGTAATAACAATTTTAGAGTGTGGGGTTCCCTTTTTGTGTAGATGCATAGTGGTATTTTGTTTCTCTAATGGGTAAGTCCATTATGGTTGGGGCTAAAGTAAAATTTTTGAAGCTGGTTGTTGATGTGGCTGGAAAGATTAACAGGAACTTGGGTATTATCCTGAAGGAAATGGACAATATCAACTCCACAACTTAGCTCTATGTAATTTCCCATTACTTTTGGGTTGCTTCATGATGTTGTTCTTTTTTCTATATTCTTGTGTTAGTACTTATTCTTGGTTTAGTCTAGGTGTTTTTATCGTAGGTTGCATCTTTTGAGGTTGGATTCTTAGTGTTGTTAGTATTTTATGCCTATTTTTTTCTCCTATTTGGAGTTGATGTACAAGGTTTAGGGAATCCTTTCAAAACCCTCTTTCATTAATTAAACAAAAAAAAAGTCCATTTTCTCTACTACTATATAAGTATCCAATATAAGGTGATGATAAGGTCTAGAAAGTTTAACATTCAATATTAGATGCAAACCAAGATAACAATGACAATTCATCTAGAAAGTATTCTCTTCCATTGGTACCAATACTCAACATAGATCAATAGATCATATTATTTAATCTCTTGTAATATTTCAAGGATCAAATATTTTTTAAGGGGGACAAAATGTTAGGTACCCAAGATAGACACTTAATAATTTAGTATTGTATTTTAAAATGGTATGGGCTATAAATTTACTATTGATTAAGGAAGGCCACATGTCAAATTAGAAATATGTAGGAGATTAATATCATATAATCATATATATAACCCTTGGGGGAATACTACTATATGTAACCACAAGGAATATTGTCATATTACTATGCACTTTGCAACTCATTTAAGTGAACCACCACATGGGTGATATTGTAACTCATGGAAGGTGAATCATCACACTCTTGTTTAAATAGAGATGTACGTACCCCTATTGTGAAATAACATGTATGAAGTATTCTTGTAGAAGTCTTGGCTTGTGGATTTGGAGCTCTTATGGAGTGGCTTCCTTCCAAAAGGAGTATTATACGATGTTGCCTACCTTAAGGGTATTATCAATCTATAATTTATGGTGCGCAATTTATTTGTGGATGCATGATGAATACTTGTACATATTTATGAAGGATTTATTGTTATGATAAGAGAGGTTAATAAAAATAAACAACACAAATAGAGCTTTCATTGTGATAATTTTACACAAACAAATTGAAACATAGATCACCTTCATAGTTAACATGATCACATGTTGTTCAAATGTGTACCAAATATGCTAGTTTTGGGTATAATAATTATTTTCTTGATGCCTTTATTGATAATAATTGACAACCCTAACAAGCTTAGTAAGCTTAGATTTTGTTCTTGCCTCATTAGAAGTAGATACAATCATATTAGCAAGATTAATTTCAACAACTACTTATTTAGGATCAAGCACATTGATTATCTCCATAGGAATTTTCATGATAGTAAATATTGCTATCATTTAAAGTTAGCAACTATAATCCTATTAATAACTATAGCTATCAAAAGAATACCAATTTTTAGGGTATTAATTGTAACTATAGAAAATAATTCATAAGCAATAGCCCCTCTAGAGATAAATATTCATCCAACCTTCTCTAATAGCCTTTGAACCACTTCCTCAATAAAATCATCAACTATTGATTGGTTAATTGTATTAATCACAATAATGACCATAGCAATGTCATCATGTAGGTAAAATATAATGCCATATCAACTCTAGGTGAAATAAAAAGTATTATATTAAGGTCATCATGCATTATAGTTGTAACATCTTGTGTAGTTTCATGGAAGGTTATCTATAGGGGATACTTAGGTAAATTAGGTTAGATTTTAACCTTGTTGGATGATCAAGAGGACTACAAAATAAGAAGTAATCTATATATTTTATATATGTAGGGTTGCTAATGTAGAAAAAAAATTATTAATATCTACAAATGTTTCATGACATGAATAGATAGAATGTATGTTGAACCATCATATTCAACTAACCTAAGGCATTGAATGTAAGGTGATACTCCAATAAGCTATACTCAACTAACCTTAGGGGTAGCATGCAAGGTGATACTCCAATAAGATGTGGTATACCTACTTTGAATATATTTTATGATGTAAAGTAAGTCCATACACTATAATGGAGAAACTATATCATTATACCCCTATTGTGTTCTATGTCCATGCCTCACTATAACAAGCAATGAGACACTATAAAGAGTTTTATTAGAATTTTGATTGCATTATTGACAAGTCCAAGCACACAAATTAGTATTTTGTAAAATTGGATCAAGAGATGGTATAGTTCTAAGTACAAGTTTAACAAGAGTGGGCATCATTGAGTGTCCTTAATCCTATCTATAAAAAGTGCCAAAATGAGATCTAGGCAATAAATAATTATGTTCAAAAAATATTTTGGCAAATTCACATAGTATTTTATGATCTAAAATAATCCAAATAATTAGTTTACCATATAAATCATTTTTTAAAGATAAACCACGAGTGGAGGACTAGATGAAGAATGAACATGTACTAGATGATAGCAAAGAAGATAATCATACGATGGATTCATATAAGGAAATGATTTTATAATTATTTTATGTTTCTAGCATTGATAGATTTGCTTTCTCGTGTACATTGTAATAATCCAACTTATCTCCTTTGTTACCTTAGGAGGACAATTTTATATGTTATACCGAGGAGATAATCTTTAAAGAAGACAACCTTTCTTCAAGAAACATATAAAAAATAAATGAAAAATAAACATAAAAATAATATTCAACAAGTAATTGACACCAAAATGAATCTTCTTCACGTAATTACTTTTAAAATATCTTAAAATAAAAAAATAAATAAATAAATTACAATTGTTTTTTTTAATAAGTGGACTCACTCAATGCAAAAGTCAGTCAATATAAACATTATTGACTCTAATTAGTTAGACTAACGCGGATGTTTTTATCTACCCGCTTGATATAATAATGAGTTTAATGAAAGGTCAACCAACTTTTAAAAAAAAATCTAACTTTTGTTTAAAGTGTTCAAAGTTCAATATAAATAAATAAAATTTTGAATTTTAATTTAATTAATTTATTTATTTTTAAAATAAAAGAATAGCGGTCTAAAGCATAAAGACGAGGACAATATTGGCGTAAATGACTTTTTACCGATGTTGGACCGTTGCAAGCTCTATTTTTTATCTAGTGCACGTCGAAGACACAGCCCAAGGTTGTGGCCGACGTACCACATTGCTGAGTGCACCGTGCTTCTCCATTTGTGTACGTGTTTCCCAGCAAATTCCTTGAAAAGGAGCACCCTCACATGTCCGTTCTCAGTAAGCGTAAAGTAATACAACCTACTGCTGGTAACGTAACTTTATAGTCTTGCAGGAACTAGATCCAATAAGGAAAAACACGAGGTTTCACAAATCTGTGAGCACCCAGTTTCGAGTACGGGAGAACTCGGCCTGGCTCAAAACAGTTTTTTTTTTCCTTGTCTATAAATGCCGTTGCAATATCTTCTTGTATGCAGGATCTGGATTTTGTAGTATTCCGCTCGTGAAATTCGAAGGAATCATCACACTCCCAAGAAATATATCCATTCATTGAAGCGGGCTCAAATTTTAGTTGATAAAAATAAAGTTGCATAGCAGCTTGGAAAAATGTTGAATCAGAAGTTGTTCGTCGTGGCCGTTACTGCAATTGTTGTGATGTGTGCATGCGAGACTCGAATTGTGCGAAAAGATTAGGGGTGGGGGTAGGGGTGAAAAGACTCAAATTCTACTAAGTGATGGTAATAAGATCTTCTTCAATCTCTTACTACTGAAATTTGGAATAAAACCATTGTTGGTCCTTCTTTACTTTTGCAAACTGCAGGCTTTAATGAAGATTGCCAACCTTCAGTCTTCCTGAACTGAAAGTTTTATAATTAGAACTTCTAAGGTTCTCTTCAGCTTCTTCAGGGTGAAGTCTTCAATCTGCACTGGAGATTACCAATCTCCTCTCTTCACTGGAACTTTTCACTGGAGTCTTCTCTCCCTTGAATTTGTATCAATGCTCCTATGGTCTTTTCTGCTTCTGCACTTTATAAGTTTTTTTATCTTGAATGGAGATCACCAATATCTTATCTACTTGGCTCATCTATAGAGTCTTCTTCTTACTTTTGTCAGCACTAAGGCTACTATGAAATTTTTCTTCTCTTCTACAATTTGTAGGTTCGCAACTCTTGTGGTGAGAACTTTTTTCAGGTCACTAAAATCTTCAGTCTTCTACCTGTTGCTGCAAGTGTTGGAATGATTTTAATGAATATATTCCTCCTAACTCTATTGTAGGAAGCTTCCCAACTTTTTTTGAACCTTAATTTCCTACAACAAGATGCTAGAAACTATAATGGAAGGATTTATAATTCTGGTAATAATAACCTTCACTAGTTTATTTGTCAATATAGTGGAATTTATGCTGAGAACTAGTCTTCACAAGTTTTCCTATATCCTTGTGGAAAGACTCCAACCCAATGTAATCTAACAAATTCTATAAATGAGATTTATGGATTTCTCTTAGTCTCACTTGTGGCTCTCCTTATTTCCCATTTGATCTACCATGTGATCTAATACCACTATTAGCTTTTGATGGGAGGTAGTACAACCACAATATGTAGGATAAATAATCTAAGATAATTATAAATCTAATGACACAATAATATGCAAGAAAATAAGAAAACAAACATCTACATATAACTAAAAAATATGTCATTAATGAGAGTAATGAAAAATAGTACAATGCTATATAATAAATGACATGAACACTCCATGAAATTATATGAAGAAACTACATTGTTCCTTCCTACACATATACACTCTGTACTACACATTGTGTAGTTAGTCTATCACTCTATCCTACTTCACATACATACACACTACCTATGAGGTCTTTATATAGAAAGATAGATTGATTGGATATTACTCTATCTATGACTTATGTACATGTCGACTACTTGCACATTGACACTTGTGCATTTATTATAATACTTGAAGTAACTAACTAACTTTACATTGAAGTAAAATACTACTCTAGAGATTTACCAAAGGTGATACATTTACATGATCCAAATGATGCAATATACTCTAACAATTTAAACCAACTAGAAAATCTTCACACCAAACTTTACATCTTTCCTAAACTAACCCTAAATTTGTTAAATAATCCACAAATCTATTATATTCCATGAGAAAATGTTTAATTTGAATAGTATCGAGGGTAAGAATCCATATTTGTGCTTCAACTAGTTCATTTGCAATCATCCAAGAAGGGTTTTGAACTCCTTTGAGCATGTTTATAATATTAAGGGATTCCCCTTCAATAATAACCTTCCTGGCATTCATAAAATCCATTTGAGAGACCCCTTCGAATAGAGCTTATTCCTCCATGGAGTGGCTAGTCTGATGATCTATGTTTTTAGCGAGGGCCAATAAGATGCTCTCGTTAGAGTCTCTAATCAATCTGCCAGCACTAGTTGGTCTCATATTCTCTTTGGAGGATCCACCAAAATTAAGCCTCAACTAGCTAGGATGAGGAGGTTCTCAAATAGTTATAGGTCTAACAGAGACTTTAGGACAAGGCTCGAGAGAGTAAGATCTAAAACAAAGGGTCTACTCCACTACAAGTTCTCTTAAAAGAGTATCTTTTCTAAAGAGAGAACATCCATATTTCAATAAAATATATCTATAGCACGAAGGGAAACAAACTCAGAAAGGTGAGAAACATTTTTGAAGGCTCAAGCATTCATTTTCTTCGAAATACACCATTAACATGAGGTAATCCAAAAAAATAAAAAGAACAAAGGCATAGAGATGAAAAGAGAGAATGCCATTGAATGACAAAATTAGACAACATCTTGGGAAAGACCCAATCCATTGTTAGAATTATTTTAGTTGTCATTGATGTCAAATATCAACTTGCTTGCTAGAAAATGGTGGTATGCTTGGGAAAATTATTCAAGGGAGATATTTCAAGGGTTGATATTTAAATATAAGGTTTATATATTAGTGCCTTATTATAGAGTGTTGTACCACCCAAGTTAAGTGAATAAAGGTGAGATTTCAATTTTAAAATAAAAATATAAGTGTCTCAAAGGGGTTGAACCATTATTAAAGATTTTACATATTGCTTATGAAGGGGCCGACCTCTTATGTTTCAAATTTAAAAATAAAATATTGTTCCCTTATATATATACGCTCTAAGCCTTACGGATTTTATCTAGGGTACAAAAAAAAGAAGGAAGAAAAGAACAATGGGTCAGTGAAGAAGAGTAGATGCAAGACACCATCAAATTGATAGGTCAAAAATTAGAAGACCGTATGCAAGGTTTTGAAGCAACCAACTATATCAATTGAAATTTATAGGACTGTATGCAAGGTTTTGAAGCAACCAACTATATCAATTGAAATTTAGAGGGAGGACAATTTCAAATTCATCGCAGGTGACACCAAATAAGTTGAGTTGGACATGGTTGATATTCTTAATAAGGAATGAAACCAATGAAATCTAAATATTTAATGATTATTGCTATCGTTTTATGAATTTGAGGAGTTTTGCAAAAGCATTTAGGCATAGATGTGATGTGAAGAAATTGAGTGAATGGCATGCAGTGTAGTAGTAGTAGCATGGGATAAAGTGGAGTAATACAATGTAGATAGAATACAAGTTTATGACATACAAGTTGAGAAGCAAGAGTTTGCATTAAGTGGGAAGGATATCTCTAGTGAAGATGTTTTAGATATTCAAATTTCTAGGATTGAATTAAGTCATCCACCTTCGGTGGTTCAACATTAAGCACTAGCAATTATAGCTATGGTGTACTATCAATTGTCTGTTATAGCAGATTAGTATCTCAACTGAAAAAATTCTAACTAAGCCAATACCTATTTTTAGGCTTCGAACCAAAGCCAAGCATTGAAGAGTGCTAAGTATAAATAATATCATGAGGAGATTGATATCGAGCATAGACACGATGTGAAATAGAGAGGATGAAGCTATTGATTTCATATCATGACAAAAAAATTTGGTGAAGGCATGGAGTAACCGTTATCATCTGAAAGGTCGAAGAAGACATTAAGCATCAAATTTATTACAAGATATAGTGTTAGGATTGGTATATTTTTTATGTTAATGAAATTGAAGACTTAGGAAGTGAAAGGTCTATGCATTCAAACTAGATATATTTATTTGAGCTATAGAAGCTTGCATCCAGAGTAACATTCAA
Source organism: Wollemia nobilis (assembly GCA_028583015.1). Classification (NCBI taxonomy): domain Eukaryota; kingdom Viridiplantae; phylum Streptophyta; class Pinopsida; order Araucariales; family Araucariaceae; genus Wollemia; species Wollemia nobilis. The sequence continues at coordinate 2,045,567 of JAQPPZ010003353.1, read as the reverse complement.
ATTGTAACATAAAGGAAGCAAAGACATTAATTCATTATAGAAGGATTGGTGGTGTGCAGGCAGAGTTTCAAATTCCAAAGGGGTGATTATTATGTGGAAGGTAAGATATTACAAATTTACCACATAGATGAGTCGTTCATTCATCAAGCAAAAAGGAACATCTAGCTATTAGTAGTGAGGCATGCATTTGAAAGATGTTACAAGCTTGCATATGCAACATATAGTGATTAGAGTTTGACATTGGAGCAGTACAAAATATATCAAAAATAGAAGACTACGGAGTGTACGCAGCGTAAATGGTGAATATAATTCGAGGAGATACAAAATGTAGATCAAAGAAGATCTTGTGGTAGAATTATGTGTAGTCATGTGTACCATTAAAGGCCAAAATTATTAATATTCCTTGATACCTTTAATGATAAAATTTTTGGAGCAAACATGAGAAAGTTTCAATACTGTATTTGTGGAGCAGTCTTGTGAAGTATTTATCCAAGTTTTGCATATCTTTGTTTGAAGGTTGGTGCCTCAAGGATATTGGTGTCTCCCATAGATTGGCACCTACATATTTGTAACAAGGATATTAGTGTCTCTCATAGGAAGGTGCCTATGTTATTGTAATAAGAAAATTGGTGTCTCCCGTAGGTTGGTGCCTACATATTTGTACAAGGGAATTGGTGTCTCCTGTGGATTGGTTCCTAAAAATATTTTAAAGTAATAAAAATAATATTTTACCATGATTTTCTCCTGAAAGGGTGTTTCCATATAAAATCATTATCTTTTGTGTGTGTGGTGTTCTATGCTTTACTTTATTATTGCATTCATATTATTGCAGTTATTGTCTTGGAAGGAAAATTTTTATATTATATTGTTCACCCCCCTCTCAATGTGAGTGTGTATTTCTTCAATTGGTATCAGATCAGATCCCTTCATGAAATCCTAACCGCTTGAAGGAAGATCTTACAATAGCACATATGGCTTACCAAGAAGGTTTTTCATCAAGTAGGATTCCATTATTCGATAGGACTAAGTATACCTTCTGGAGCATGAGGATGCAAACCTATTTGATCGTACATGGCTACGATATATGACAATACCCCTCTCATGGATCAATATGGAAATAAATCATTTGAACATAATGCCAAGGCAATGAATGCAATATTAATTGGGTTATGTGAATCAGAGTTCGTAAAATTCATGCATTGCACCTCTACAAAATAAATATGGGATAAGTTACAAAGAACATATGAAGGAGATAAGGTTAAAATGGAAAAAATTCAAACCCATAGGAGGGAGTTTGAAGACTTAAATATGAAGGGTGAGGAAAATATTATCAAATATCTACTCCATGTTGATGAGATCGTCAACACCATTCATGGACTTTGAGAAAGTATTAATGACCCTAAAATTGTTTAGAAATTCTTAATGTCACTTCCCATGAGTTTTGATATGAAGGTCTCGGTAATTGAAGAAATAAAGGATATTAAAACTTTAAGCATGGATGAGCTACATGGAATTCTTACATCCTATGAGATTAGGACTGAAAAAGATCAAACATCCAAATGGGAGACCATATTTAAAGTTTCAAAGAAGACAAAGAATAAGGAACTAGAGTCAAGTGAAGGATCGAGCAGCGGAGAAGAAGCCAACTTTGTACGAAGGAATAAGAAGTGATCAAGTAAACACAAAGATAAGTATACATTGAAATATTTTAATTGTGGTAATAATGGTCACTATGCAACTAATTACCCACAAGCACGAAGTTGTAGCAGTAAAGAAGAAGAGGAATACAAGAAAAATAAGGAAATAAAAAATCATCATGAAAAGAAAAATAGGCACGGTCAAAGCAAGCATGGAAATAATATCTATCAAAGGTACAAGAAGAGTCTTTATGTTGAAGCAACAAGTAGTTCTTCCAACAATAGTGGTGAAAGCCTCTTCGATAGTGAAAGAGAAGAAATCATATTTATGGCTATGGAGGTGAAAGAAGATGTTCCTGTTGTCAAAAACTAGGAAAAAGAGAAATATCTAGAAAATTAAAGGAAGTCATAATTGACATAGAAGAGGAAGTTATTTTTTCTCTTAAAGAGGTGAAGAGGCTCAGAAATAATAACTCAATTTTGAAGACTCAAGTACAAGAGGATGAGAAGACAAAGGTAAAGTTTTCACAATATCTCATTGACTTAAAAATTAAAATTGAATAGGTAAAGCAAATTGAAGAAGTTATGACTCAGCAGGTAAAGGCAAAAGTGTTGGAATGTGAAAAACTAGAACATGAGATTATCTCTCTAAGGAATGAAATTGAAAAATCTAATGATAAGCTACAAAAAAATATTAGGTTTTAGAAAAGTATAAAAGTTTTAGATGATATTATCAAAGCACAAAGATCTTTGTTTATAAATATTGGACTTGGTTTTGAAGAAAGTTAAAATAAAAAAAAATGAGGAGTCAAACTCAAAAGGAACAAAGGCATAAGAGAAAATAATTAGAGAAGAGCCTAAGACCTATACTTATGTGTTGAGAAGTGGAAGCATCAAGAAGAAAGAAAGAAAGCATCATCACGGACCAAGGCCCATCACAGAAACAACAATGAGAGAACCATGTGGCCATATCTTCCAAGGCAATTTGACAAGTTTTAATATTTCTTTCAGGGTTATTGCTTTTCATGTCATCAATTTGGTCATAAAGCTATAAATTGTAGGGTCCGTTCTAAAAATAATTTTGGATTCACTAAGAGGAATTTCAATTCATTTGCAACTCTCATGTACTGCAACATCATTTGTTACAAATGTAATAACTTTGGGTATACAACTAAATGGTGTAGAATGGTGTTCCCTAAACTTCAAAAATCAAGTAAGAAGGAGGATGATCAAAATGATATGTCCTCTAACATTTGGAAAAATAAAATGTAACAAGAAAATGAGATATTTGAGTTGAGAGTAGTTTCACTCTCATCTCATCATTGAATGTCTTAGTTAAGAGTAGTTAGTAAGGGAGCAGTATCGAGTGCCTTATCCTTCAGCCATGAGAAGCCTTTTCCATTGATTTCAAGGGGGAATAATTTCAGTAAGGGGGAGAAGCTTGTCAGGGCGAGCAACTTAATATCCTATTGTAATAAAGGATAGTTTATTTGTAGGGTTACCATCAATGAAAAGGGGGAGATTGTTAGAATTATTTGAGTTTTCATTGATGTCAAAGACCGACTTGCTTGCTAGCAAATAGTGGCATGCTTGGGTGAATTATTCAAGGCAGATATATTTTCAAGGGTTAATATTTAAATATAAGATTTAAATATTAGAGCATTATTATAAAGTGTTGTAGCACCTAAGTTAAGTGAATAAAGGTGAGATTTTGATTTAAAAATAAAAATATAAGTGAGTTGAAGGAGACAACCCCTTATTAAATATTTGGCATATTTCTTATGAAGGGGCTGACACCTTATGTTCCAAATTTAAAAATAAAATATTGTTCCCTTATATATATACACTCCAAGCCTTGTAGTTTTTATTCAATTCCAATCCTTGTTTTCATTTGAGGTGTGAATGAAAGAAGGAAAAAAAATGGTGGGTCAGTGAAGAAGAGTAGATGCAATACACCATCAAATTGAGAGGTCAAAATATAGAAGACCACATGCAAGGTTTTGAAGAAACCAACTATCTCGATTGCAATTCAGAGGGAGGATAGTTTCAATTTCATTGTAGGTGACATCAAATAAGTTGAGTTGGATGTGGCCGATGTTGTTAAGAAGGAATGAAACCAACAAAAGCTAAATATTCAGTGATCATTGCAAATGTTTGATGAATTTGAGGAGTTTTGCAGAAGGATTTAGGCGTAAATGTGATATGAAGAAATTGAGTGAAGGGTGTGTAGTATAATAGTAGCAACATTGAAGAAAGTGGAGGAGTACGACATAGATAGAATACAAGTTTATAACATATAATTTGAGAAGCAATAGTTTGCGTTAAGTGGAAAGGATATCACAGGTGAAGATGTTTTAGACATCTGAACTCCTAGGATCAAATAAAGTCATCCACCTTCATCGGTTCAACATTAAGCAAGAGAGAATTTGCACATGTGGTGTACTATCACTTATCTGTTACTACAAATTAGTGTCTCAACAGAAAAATTTCCAAATAAGCCAATTCTCAGTTGTAGGCTTCAAACCAAAGCCAAGCACTAAAGAGCACTAAGTATAAAGGAGATCGTGAAGAGATTGATACCAAGCATAGATATGATGTGAAATAGAGAGGACGAATCTATTGATTTCCTATCATGACAAATAAATTTGGTGAAGACATGGAGTAACTATTATCATCTAAAAGATGTGAGAAGACATTGAGTGCCAAATTTATTACAAGCTATAGTATTAGGACTGGTATATTTTTTATGCCAATGAAATTGAAGACTTAGAAAGTGAAAGGTCTATGAATTAAAACTAAAGATATTCCTTTGAGCTATAAAAGCTCACATCTAGAGTAATATTCAAACTCTAAAATCGAGGAAGTAGAGACATTCATCCATTACAGGAGGATTGGTGGTACGCAGACATATTTTCAAATTTTAGAGGAGTGATTGTTATGTGGAAGACAAGACGTTACAAATTTACCATGTAGAGGAGTCGTTCATTCATCATGCAAAAAGTAACGTCCAACTATCAGTAGTGAGGCACATGTTTGGAAGACGTTACGAGCTTGCATAGGTAACATATAGTGAGCATATTTTGACATTAAAGCAGTTCAAAATATATCAAAAATAGAAGACTACAGAGGGTACATAGCGTATATGGTAAATAGGATTTGAGGAGTTCCAAAGTGTAGATCCAAGAATATCTTGTGATAGAATTATGTTCAATCATGTGTGCCATTAAAGGCTGAAATTGTGAATAATCCTTGATGCCTTTAATGATTAGATTTTTGGAGCAGACCTAAGCAAGTTTCAATACCAAATTTGTGGAGCAGTCTTGTGAACTATTTCTCCAAGTTTTACATATATTTGTTTGAAGGTTGGTTGCTTTAGATATGAGGTTAGTGGCTCAAGGATATTGGGGACTCTCGTAGGTTTGTGCTTACATATTTTTAATAAGAAGATTGGTGTCTACCATAGGTTGGTGCCTAAATTATTGTAATAAGGATATTGGTGACTTTTGTAAGTTGGTGCCTACATATTTGTACAAGGGGATTGGTGTCTCCTATGGGTTGGTGCCTACAAATATTTTGAAATAATAAAAGCAATATTTTGCTATGGTTTTCTCCCGAAAGGGTTTTTCCACATAAAATCTTTGTCTCTTGTGTGTGTGGTGTTTTATGCATTAATTCATTATTGCATTCATATTATTATGGTTATTATTTTGGAATAAGTTTTTTTATATTATACTGTTCACCCCCCTATCAGTATGAGCATGTGTTTTTTCATCCATACCAATAAACCTCAAGAACTAGGAGAGATCTGATTGAAAAAAAGAACAATCAAATAATAGGCGAATGGGGGACTCTTCCACACTATCACACAAGTAGCATCTATTTGAGAAGAACAAACTCTTTTTTTACAAATTATCCAGTATAATACACGTACCTTGGACATCCAACCAAAAGAAAACATTTATTTTGGGAGTAAGGTCCTTCAAGAAAATATAATGAGAAGAAACCAAAACATTTATTTGTTAACGTTATTAATAAACTATACATTAGTTTTTAAAAAGTAAAGATATAAGTTATTATTTAAATCAAAAGTGGAAATACTCCCTCACTTTTTATTCTATGTTTCTATAAAGCGTAATATAAATTTTTTTAAAGACTATAAATATTGATAATTTGATTCATCTATAAGTTCCCAAATTTATTCCTAAAAATATCATTAGAAATGACCCATTGGATCTTCTTAATTATTAATAGTGGTAGGGGAGATAAACCTTGAGCACATGGAAACCAATACATGAAAATGTTTCTTATAGCTCTTCAACACCAATGCATGAATCTAGTTCTCCTATAAATATTATAAATATTTGCGGGTAAGTCTATATGCTTACATTGAGCATCCAAAGTCTCTATGATCAGATTCAGTTCTTCCATTCAAAATTCAATAATTGACTCCATTTTTCAATCGCTAATGTACATTGAGGCAAAGTACAATTACATTAATCCTTTGAAAGGATTTTCAAATCCATCTAAAAACGACTCTATTAAAATTTAAATTAAAAAAAAAAATAATAATAATATTAATATTAATAAATAAATCGCTCTTATATATATTTTTTTGAAGTCATGCTTCAGCCCTTCAAATATAGAACTTTTAGATTCGCCCCATTCAGAGGAGGGAGAAAGTCCTTTAAAAAGCATTTAAAAAATCAATAGCTCAAATTCTATATATTCAATTAGAATTTTATATAAATGGAAGAAAAAGGTGCAACATGGTCAACCAAGCTGACAACTTAGAAAGCATTACATATATCTTACACTCGATTACCGCTGACGAAATTATTTTAATTTCAGACCGAAATAAGTTCAAAGATGAACTTAAAAATTACCAGAAAGTTCTCATAAAGCTTGAAAATTGAATCAACATAAAAGATCAGATCGATGATTAAAATAACATACCAGATATTTGATTGTTTATTAATGTCAGGAAAAGGAGAATTATTGCAATTGAAATTATTACTTGTTGGCGAAGCTTTATTTTCAATCCACTTACTGCACGCCAATTACGCCGCCCAAAGTGGCAGCTGACATAGCACAGCTCTCAGTGCATCCTCATCGTCATAAACATCGCATTTCTCTTCTCACCGAAAGACGTTTTCCCTTCGTTCCATATCCACATTTTCCGTTCCCACCACCACACAATCAGAACCCTGCTCTTTCAGCGTGAGAATTTCTAGAAATACCCATTTGAATTTATTTTGTAACTTATGTCAAACCGCGGTGAGTACCCACTTTCAAATATTGGAGCACTCAGCCTGACCGAAAGCAACTTTGCCCCACACACATTATGCACGCCCTCCACCAAAAGAAAATAATTCAGAGAGGTTGACACGTAGAGTATACGTTTCCTTTGTGCTTGTCTATAAAAGCCTTTGCACTCTCTTCTCGTTTGCAGGATTGGAATTCAGTGGTATCCATTGCACAAGATTATAAAGCATAGGCACAAGTAGCCGAAGTTTGAGTTGATAAAGGCAAAACGCCACAGGGTAGTGTTAAAACAATGTCTAAATACAAGTCGTTCGCCCTGGCCGTTGCGGCACTTGTTATGTTTGCATGCCTTGTGGAGGCTCGGATTGTGAGGAGTGACTTGAGTTTGGACTTGGGCGGAGGAGGAGGCGGAGGCTTAGGCTTAGGAGTGGGTGTTGGCATAGGTGCAGGCGTGGGCTTGGGTGGCGGCAGTGGCAGTGGCTTCGGCTCGGGTTCAGGCTCCGGGTCTGGCTCTGGCTCTGGTTCGGGCTCAGGGGCCGGATCTGCTGCTGGTTCGGGGGCAGGTTCAGGGTCCGGGTCTGGCGCCGGCTCATACGCAGGCTCCGGCGCCGGAAGCCACGCTGGCGGAGGCGGTGGTGGTTCGGGGAGCGGCTACGGTGCGGGCTCCGGTAGTGGGCAGGGCCAAGGAGGAGGCAACGGTAGCGGTTACGGGCACGGTTCGGGGTCCGGTAGTGGTTACGGGCAAGGTTCGGGGTCCGGTGGCGGTTACGGGCAGGGTTCGGGAAGTGGTCAGGGGAGCGGCTCCGGATCTGGTTCGGGCTACGGTGCTGGGTCTGGGTCTGGATCTGGATCAGGTTACGGCTCTGGTGGTGGCGGCGGTCACAATTAAGCATATAAGTCGTGTTTTGCATGGTGTGACACTATTCTCATCATGATATGAATATATAAAGAAGTAAAAAGATGTACTTGTGTCATCTTGTGTGTATGCTATATCAATGGTATTCATTTCAACTATAATATTAGCTCCCTCCTTCCATATCGAGTATCTCAAAATCTGTAAGATAATGTGAGCAAACTGTTTTCAATAAACTTTTGAACGGATAATATTTTGTTGTAATTAAGTTTGAAAGAAAATCTAAAAATATAAGTTTTGATTTTTTTAAAGGATTTAAAATTTAAATTAGGATATATAATTTTATATTAAATTTTTTATTAATAAATTTAACTATGCCTTGCAAAAAATTATTATGATAGAATAGAATTACCTGCTATTTGCTCTCAAACTCAGGCTTGTTTCTTGTTTAAAAAGGAGTTAAAAAAAAAGCCTGCTATTCACAAAGTATTTCCGGGTGGTGTTTGAAACCATGCGTAGCTAGTTTTCATTAGTAATCGCGTAATGAGAGGAATTATTGATGATTATCAAATTACAAGTAATTGGGAAATATTCAAACATATTTTTTATCCTCATGTTTAGAACAAATCACAGTCGAAGGAATCCTTCTAACTGCATGATGTTTGTATCAGATATTTATTCTAAGTTATATAGAGAATTTACAAATATTTGTATTCGAAGGTATTTTGAGTTTTTAGTGCCATCATAGTTTCAAAGGTTTGGTAAGTCATGATTGAACCTTATATTTTTTAAGGTTTGGTAGGTGATGATTGAACTTTATATTTTTTTATTTTTTTTTTTGGGGCAAGGATATCGGAGTACATACATTCTTCAAAGATTTTATATGGAGGTAATACAAGCATTAATTAGATATTAATTTTAATATTAATATTAAAATAAAATTTATTATATTTTATTTAAATATAATGAATAAAAAAAATTTAAAAATTATTTTTAAATTAAAATTGTTTAACACAATTTTTTTTTAAATTTATTACGTCGATAGGCGTCCTACAATGGCATCCAGGAAGGTTAGCCACGCCGTAAACAATATTAATATTTTATTAAAAAAGGGGACATTGAGAAAATTATCGGTAGACATTAAGGGTTAGGGTTAAGGTGGATTTAAAATATTTAAACTAAAATGGTGCCCAAAATTTCTAATATTATTTTAGAAAAACCTTGAAGTAACGTTGAGAACTAATAAGTTTGGATATCCCTAACCTTCATGGATTAAAAACTTTTTTATAATAACTTTTTTTAAATTTTTAATCAATTCAATATTCGATTAAAATTTAACTTCCAACTCAATATTTTGTTGCTTCAGCATTATAATTTTATTTTATAAATGACCAAGCCATTACCCTTTTCATATAGGCATCTCGAAATTGAGTTAAACTCTCGACGTTTATAGATATATATATATTATATATCTAAGCTAGTAATTAATAAAAAAAAAAAAAACCATTTTATACTTGATTGATGGTACACTAGAATAGTTGTTTGTAAAATTACTATAAGAGCATTAACAACGTAGATAAAAAAAATAAAGAAAAAAAACTAGACAAATTCATATAAAATATTTTAATGAATAAAAATTATGTAAAATATGATTTCAAATATAATTATTTTAAATATTGTGAAGAATTCAAGAATAAATAATTTTTTGTTTTTATGTACAGTTAAAATATTATTGCAACTCACAAGATCAATGACTATCATAATAGAATAAGTAACTTGGAAAAAATAAGTAACTAGAAAAAATCAAGGAAAACCAATTATTATTTCAATGAATTATAAAGTCAATGCCTTTGATATGGTTTTTAACCATGATAATTCTTCTAATGAACATGCTATTGATGTAGGTGCAACATGAAATTTATATTATCATAAAAATTTGTAAATATTATTATATGGGATAGGTTAATTATGAAAGTCTTTTATTTATTTATTTGTTAAAACAAGTACACACCTTGTCATGGTTTGAATTTAGGTCTCCTAAATTGGAGGCCAAGGTCATACTAGTGTGATGTCGCACAAGAACTATTATGTCAAATATCATTAAAGTTTATGGTTTTCCAAAAATATTAAAATAAATAAAACATATAAATATCATGGAAAGCAATATAATAAGAGTTTTCTATATGAAGAACCATGGAGATTGATCAATATAATTAAAGATATAACACATTTATCAAAGATAAATGTGTTCATATTTATTAATTATTATAGAAAAATAATTTGGGATTATTCTTTGAAAAAGAAAGTTAAAGCTTTTAATAGATTTAAATAATTTAATATATTTTTTAAAAGAACAATAAAAATATTTTTCTATGAATGCGTTTAATATACTAATAATTCTTTTAACTTTGATTTTAAATGGTATAAATAATAGTCTAATGTTGCATATATGCTTAGAAATGGAGTGGTAGAGATATAATGTACTGTTGTGGATATGACTAGGTCTATGTTATATTCTATTAAGACAAATTTCAAAGTTTGGACTAATTTGATCTTAATGTTAGAATACATATTTTAAATGAGATTCATAACAAAGAAGTTAGAGCTAGAATCATAGAAGAATACTAGAGATGTGTGTAGCCTAGTGTTTTCACTTAAAAGCATTTGGTTATGAGGCTCATATGAAAAATGATAAATTTAGAAAAGTAAGGGTGCAAAATATATTATAAAGAAGTTAGAATGTATTATGTTGTAAGTTGTTATAGTGATGCATTTTTTTAATGTATAATCATACCCAACAACAAAAGGAAAGATATATTATCAAGCAATGATACAATATCAATATAATTCATTAATAATTTATGAGATATAAAATATAAAATAATTTTAAAATATTTTCAATAATTTCTTGGTAATTATTTAAAACTAACTTTATATCAAATGATATTAAATTAATTAGTTATATTTCTCAACATTCAAGGAATGGTGACCAACGTTCGAATCTTGCCAAGCGATACATGCATACTTATCATGCTTGTAATATCACCATGTGGACATGATGTAATATAGGTGGGCCCATTTCATTCCCATATTATTGTAATGGCTCTAATATAGCCATGTCAACTATCCATATTTTTATTAACTCAAGCCTTGGGTTTAGATAGTTGACCCTTGAAAATTAGAGTATGGGTTAATATTGATTTAATCTAAAAATAACAAGATTTATTGTGGTAGTTGGAATAATTTTTCAATTTTAAATCATAGTTATGTCTATTTCACATATGAGACTTTGCCCTCTCCAAGTGGCTATGAGACTTTTTCCTCTCTAAATGACTAGGGATTTACATTGATTAAAATATAGAAATTGATTATTTCATATTTGTTTTTGGCATCAGATCTAAATTATAATTGTCATTTCGGGTAATGTTATTTATGTATTGTTGGATTTTTATTCCTAATGATATAATTCTTTAAGTTGTTTCATAGAAAGCGGTATCAGAGCATCGATATTGGCTCTCTATGGGGTAAAAATTTGTATTAGAATGGTGCACAAACCATTCTAGAACTTTTCTCAAAAATTACTTTTGACTAATTTCTTGTAATGCTTTTATAGATATTATTCAATCCATTATGGTCATCACCTCAAAACAGCCAAAATAAGGGGTATCTCCAACAATAATTTTTTTAGAAGATAAGTGTCTCAAGACACTTGTAGGAGTCATATCTCTTTACAAACATATTTTTAATTTGATTAGAAGAAGATGTATTTTTCACAACAAGTTTTTAGTATTATTCCAAGTATTTTTTTGAGATTTTAATTACCCCTAGTGTATGAATAAACCAACTAGCACTACTAGTTGGACATGAGTATGAGTATAAGTAGAAATAAGTACCAACCTAGATATCTTGGTAAGCATCACAAAACTTCCTCATATACCTATAGTTTTAGCTAATGTCTTCATTTTTCATTAAATATCATGGATTCTCCTCCATCCAACACCTTCGGAGATTTCTCTCCTCATCCTAATAAAACTCCACTACTCACTTATCTCACTACCCTTCAATTGGTAAACCTCCTCCTAGTACGATTATCTCCAATCTGCATGGATATTAAAAAAAAAGTATTACTTCCATTGCTAAGTCTTTGGATAACATCCAAAGAAACTTATAATTATGCTATTACATATCCTCTTGTTTAAGGGTCATAATAACCCATCAAGAAATAGTATTTGATCATTCATGAAGCACCAAATACTAGTATTCTTCCACAACCACCACTTAGTCATTTCTCTACTTATGAGTGCTTACAACCTAGGAGGTGATTCTAGTTTTCTTACATAGTCTCATGAAGTTTTTTATTCTCATATCAACATGCCTAGCCTTAAAGTCATTGGTCCTTGAGGATGGATAGCCAATATTGATAGCCTTATCTACCTAAACCATGCTCCTAATATTGGCCATGTAACATTAGAAACTACCAAGTTGGAAAATGTTGGAAATATGGCCAGCCATACATTAAAACAAAAATTTGGGTTGTTATATGATGTTTTTAGCCTTTGAAAGCATCTCCTCTTAGAGTAAATATACCTATATTGTAGAGATTCGAAATATGTGCAATATAAAAAAATAACAGGCTTAAACGGACACCCGAGTCAAAATTTATGGCCAAAATACTAAGATATGTAATAAACACCATCGATGTAGATCCGATGGATGTGATTTGCTAGGGTTAGGGTTTGCTTTGTTTTTATTTCTTAAGGTAGTTTTAGGGTTTTCTTTTATGAAGAATAATTTTACATTGTAGCAAGTGTGTGAGCTCTTCCAGAGCTTGTGAGGAGATTGTAATAGAGTACTGAAACTTTGCCAAAATTATTCTAGATAATAAGAAGATAATAATTGCTCCAATTTTGTTTCATTGTATTATTGTAAATTCTTCATTTGGTATCACAACCAGGTTATCAAGAAATTGGGTTTGAGTAACTATGGAATTTATGTTGCAAATTTTACAGAAGCTTCTCAGAGATCTCAGTTCATGTTGAAGGGGGCTATTATGGCCAACAACACCAATTCAATTTTGATCCTAGAATTTGACGACTCTGACTATGAATATTGGAGCATTCGGATGAGGATGATTCTAAAGGCAAAAGGACCTTGGGCCATTATTGAAGCTAGGGTTCACTGAACCAAAATATTGGATTGCATTTACTATAGATCAAAAGAAGGAGATGCGGGAGAAAGAGAAAAATAATAATTTGGCTTTGGCTTTCATCCATTCGGATCTAGACAAGAGTCTCTTTCCTTGGATTTTTGCCTATGTTTCAGGTCAAGAATATTGAAAGGGATTGAAGGAGAATTACCAGGGGAGTGCCCAAGTTAAGGAGGTGAATTTGCAGACTTTACGAAGTGATTTTGAAATTCTCAAATAGGAGGAGAATGAAACTATAGGAGATTACTGTGTTCAAGTAAAAATATTAGTAAATAAAATGGCCACACTTAGAGAGATCATAGAAAAAAATATAGTAATTAAAAATGTTTTAATAACCTTGATAAAGAAGTTTGATAGTGCAACCCTTATCATAGAAGAAATGAAAGACGTCTCGAAAATGGATATAGATTCATTAATTGGCTCTCTCACATCTCATGAAAAGAGAATTGCCAAGAGGAAGAAGGATAAAGAAGGAGGTTCTACAGAGGAACAATATTTTTTGGCAAAAGAGAATGATGGAGGAAGAGGTCATGGTAGGGGTTCTAGAGGAAGAGGAAGAAATGGAAGAGGAGGTAGAGGTCGAGGAAGATCTCAAGATTTAGACAATGACCAGGCTCATGCTACAAGAGGAGGATCCAGTGCAAGAGGAAGAGGTAGAGACTGAGATATGAGAAATATACAGTGTTACAATTGTAATAAATATGGCCATTATGAGAGATATTGCAAGCTAAAAAAAATAGCACATTATGGAGAAGAGGATTCCTATGAGGATGATACTTTGTTCTGTATGATTGAAGAAAAAGTGGAGCAAGTAGCTTTCCTCTCTACACATAACAACAAAAAGAAGACATGGATCCTAGATAGTGGGTGCACAAACCATATGACCAAAAATAGGGATGTATTTTCATCTCTTGATTTGTCTTATCAATCTAGTATCATGCTTGGGGATGAGAAGAGCTTATAGGTGGTTGTGAAAGGAAAAATGGAGGTTCCTACCAAGAGAGGAAAAATAATGATTTTTTTAGATCAAGGGGAGCTCTAGCATTTGTTGTTGTAGAAGGTAAGGAGAGGCTATGGCATTTACATTTTGGGCATTTAAATTATAAGAGTTTGAAAATGATTTCACCACTTGTCTATAGGTTGCCAAAATTTGAAGACTCCAAAGAGGTTTGTGAAGGTTGTGCACTTGAAAAATATGCAAGGGGGAATTTTTCGCATGGTGAATCATGGAGGGCCCAAAATCCATTCCAGTTGGTTCATAGTGACATTTGTGGACCAATGCAGACACAGAGTATGGGTAAAGCTTCTTACTTTCTAAATTTTATTAATGATTTCTTTAGATATTGTTGGGTTTATTTTATTAAGCATAAGGATAAGGAATTCAATAGATTCAAAAATTTTAAGGCTCTACTTGAAAATGAGAGTGGTCATTATATCAAATGTTTGAGGACAAATAGAGGAGGTGAGTTCTGTTCTCATGAATTTGACAATTTTTGTAGTGATTTTGGGATTAAAAGGCAGAAAACAAGTCCTTACACACCTCAACATAATGGGGTGGCTAAAAGAAAGAACATGACTTTGATGGAAATGGCACGGTGTATGATGCAAGAAAAAGGTATGAAAATTTTTTATTGGGCTAAAGCAATTAGGACTGCTAATTACATTTTAAATAGAAGTCCTACTAAGAGTCTTGATAATATTACCCCTTCTAAATGTTGGTACAACAAGAAGCCAAATGTAAATCATTTTACAGTTTTTGGATGTGTGGCTTTTGTGCATGTTAATGCTGAGAATATGAAGAAGTTGGATGCAATGAGTGAAAAATGTATTTTTATTGGGTACAATGAGCAATATAAGGCCTACAGGTTCTTTAATACTATTTCACATAAAATAATTGTATCTAGAGATGCAATTTTTGATGAAGGGGGAAGTTGGGGATCACAAAAATTATTTTTTGAGGATGTTTTTGGTGAAGAGAAGGTGGAACCAAGCCATGTTTCAGTTCAGCCCAGCCATGAAAAAGTTTCTAGTTCATCTTCTGCAAGTGCACCTTCAAGTCCAAGAGAAGTTTCTTCCAGTAGTTCTCCACATCCATAACCACTAGCCAAAGGAAAAGGTAAAATATTGTTGAAGGATAACCTAGAATATCAAATTATTGATAAGAATTTTTATAAGAGGGTGACAAGGAGTCAACATATAGAGATGAATGCAGTAATAGAGAGGTTAGAAAACATGCATCTTTATGGAGACGATGATAGTGGATATCCCAAAGGTGATGTTGTAAACTATGAACTTTTTTCACAAGTTTCTAAAGTTTCAAAAGTTGTTGTTGATGATTTTGAGCCTTCATGTTTTAAGCATGCTAGTACTAACAAAGTGTGGATGAAGGCTATGCAAGAAGAAATGCATTCTATTGAAAATAATGATACTTGGGAGTTGTGTGATTTTCCCAAGGATAGGAAATTTGTAGGATCCAATTGCGTCTACAAGATCAAAAAGAATAATTATGGATCCATTTAGAGGTACAAGGCATTGTTGGTAGTAAAGGATTTCACTCAAAAATATGGTTTGGACTATGAGGAAACATTTGCTCCAGTGGCAAGGCAAGAAATAGTAAGGATGTTGCTATCATTGGCAGCTCATAAAAGTTGGAGGGTGCATCATATGGATGTCAAAAGTGTATTTCTCAATGGGTATTTAGATGAAGAAGTATATGTGGAACAGCCACAAGGTTTTTTTGTCCAAGGAAAATAAGATCAAGTCTACAGGTTGAAGAAGTCTCTATATGGACTGAAGCAAGCTCCAAGAGCTTGGTATGCTAGAATCCATGACTACTTCCTGGAGTGTAATATTGAAAGGAGTAAGAGTGAGCCCACTTTGTACTACAAAATGGAAGGTAATGATATTATTATTGTATGACATTATGTTGATGATATGTTATTTATGGGGAGTAGTTCTTCTTTGAATGATTATTTTAAACATGATATGAAGAAGGAGTTTGAGATGTTTGATTTGGGTTTGGTGAGTTACTTTCTTGGGATGGAAGTACATCAAACTAGCAATGATATTTTTGTTTGTCAATCCTAATATGTAAGAGATATGCTGAAGACATTTGGTTTGAGTGAATGTAAACCTGTAGCAACACCCACTGCACATGGGGAGATCTTGATTTTGGATGATGGAGATGAAAGGGCAAAAAAAATTATAGTACAGGAGTATTTTTGGTAGACGTATGTTCCTTTGTAACACTATGCTAGATATATGCTTTGCTATTTCACAGTGTTCCAGGTATATGGCTAGTCCATAATAGTTAAATTTGAAGGTTACGAAGAGGATTTTGAGGTATGTTCGTGGAAAAATTGATTATGGGATCCACTACTCACAAGAAAATAATTTGAAGTTAGTGGGATTTAGTGACAGTTATTGGGGTAGTAATATTGATGACAGGAAATCCACGAGTGGGCACTAATTTTCTCTTAGTTTAGGTTTGGTGACATGGAGTTTCAGGAAACAACCTACAGTGGCATTGTCTTCTATTGAAGCTGAGTATATTACACTTACATCGGTAATTGCACAAGCATTGTGGCTTTGAAAGGTACTAGGAGAGATTGGGGAGAAGCAAGGGACTCCAACTACTTTATTCTATGATAATCAGAGTGTCATTAAGTTGTCATATAACCCTATCCATTATACCAAGTCCAAGCATTTTGACATCAAGTACCACTTCATTCAGGACATGGTGGAGAAGGAACAAGTTAAATTGAGGTATTGCTCCACACACGATCAAGTAGCAGATTTTTTACTAAGGGAGTAGTAAAACCTCAATTTTTTTTGCTAAGGAACTTGATAGTCATTCCCCTTACCAGCAAGGGGGTAAATGTTGTAAATCTGGCCAGCCATATATTAAAATGAAAATTTTAGCCGTTAGATGATATTTTCAGCCTTGTAAAGCATCTCCTCTTAGGGGATATAAAACGAAATCATAGAGCTTCGAAATATGTGTAATATAAAAAAACATGGGCTCAAACGGACACCCAAGTCAAATGTTATGGCCAAAATACTAAGACATGTAATAAACACCGTCAATGTAGATCCAACAGATGTGATTTTCTAGGGTTAGGGTTTGCTTTGTTTTTTCTTACTTAAGGCAGTTTTAGAGTTTTCTTTTATGAAGAAGAATTTTGCATTGTAGCAAGTGTGTGAGCTCGTCTAGAGCCTATGAGGAGATTCTAATAGAGTACTAAAACTCTACCAGAATTATTCTAGATAATAAGAAGATAATAGTTTCTCCAATATTATTTTATTATATTATTGTAAATTCTTCAGTAAACCAATCTCATCAATGGTTGTGGAATTTTCAAAGTATCATTTATTTATATATTTTACAAAGGATCTTCCATATTGTATGTGGTCTATTTAATGCAAACAAAGAAAATAATAATAGTGGAGAAGTATTACTTTGAGGTCACTAGTCTTCTCATCTAAACCCACCAATTGAATTCAATGGTGGTGGTCTTAACCTTTTACCTTGATCTTAAGTATAAAATTAAATTTAAATTCAACATGCTCAATCCTTATACTCTCAATGATGCTCAACATATAGATTTGGTTGCATAATAGAAGCTCCAATATTCTAGTCCCCAACATAGGTGTAACTTCAACTCTCATCGTCCTTATCATACTATTGATAATTCATAGGAATTTTTATATTTTCAATTTCATCCTCAACATCTTTAAGATTAGGCTCATGAAGAATATCATAAATTTTAAGTAGAAAATAATGATTCAATAATATATGAAGATGAATATTTATTATAGCAAGAGCAACAAATAAAAGTAAATAAAGAAAAGAGGAGGATGATACCATAGCTCTCTCTACTCATGCTCTTATAAGGCTCCAAGCTCAACATACAATCAAGGTACAAGGATTCATTAAATGATAATGTCAACATGTTGATTGTTTCAAGTACCACACAAATTTATAGATATAAAGACAACAAATTCCTTGGGCTTGTACATCAATACTTTAAATTAGGATAAGTTTTATATCTTAATTTAAAATAGTGGTACCACTCAATGTTTGATTCAAATGACTAATATTAACATCCAAAAGAGGAATTACTCTTGGGTTAGTAATATATTTTCCAAAAACCTAGGTACTTTGGATGTCATCTTGGTATAACAATTACTATCTTAGCTTCATGATGTTACTATTAATCTATAAAAATTATATGTCAAGTAGATAGATAAGGGAATAAATTTTTATCTCTAAAAGTTCAACCTCCTCCCTCTAAGGTGGTTCGTTCACATAGCATGTAAAATATATTGAAAAATATGGTTGTGTATTCTTTCCCAACTCAATTATATAAACATTTAGTCTTGAAAGTTACCTCTTTCAAATCCTTTAGATTTATAAAATATTGTGGATCACTATGAAGAAGTATTTAGTGAACCTATGAGTCTACCTCTTAAGTTCACACATGATCATGTCATCCACCTTGTTCTAGGAATTAAACCTTCTTATGTGCACCTTTATTGCTACCCCAACCTCAAAAGTAAAACATTGAGAATCTAGTTTGGAAAATATTAGAGGAAGGAATCATTCAATCAAGCATCGGTCCGTACCCCTCTATAGTGGTAATGGTACAACATAAATATAATTCATGGCATATGTGTCATAATTTTCATCCTTTCAACATAATCACTATCAAAGGTAGATTTCTTATCCCTATTATAAATGACTTATTATATGAATTACATGGTGTTAGATACTTTCTAAAACTAGACTTATGTTCTAGATTTCATCAAATTAGAGTTAGTGAAGAGTATATACCTAATCCTAAATTTTGTACACATGTGGATCACTATGAGTTTCTAGCCATACCTTTTATTGTTACTAATGCTCCCTCCACTTTCTAAAGCCTCATGAACACTATATTTTATATTTTCTTCACAAATATATTTTATTTTTATTTGATGATACTTTAATTTAAAATAAGTTGGAGTATTGACTAATTCATATTGATGAAGTTCTTCACCTATTACAAAGGGAATAACTTTTTGTTAAAATTTCCTAATGTTCCATTCATGTCTAGGAGGTAGAATAATTGGGACATATAGTAACTTTAAAATAATTTAAAGAATATCCTAACAAAATCAAAGCTATGTAACATTAGACTTTGTAGAAATTTTTAAAATGACTATGGAGTTTTACATCTCATAGGCTACTACCAAAAAATATCCATAATTATAGCAATATTGTTACTCTTCTCACTACTCTGACTAAAAGGATGCCTTCAATTGGTTCGAAGTTACTTCCTGAGCCTTCGAAGCCCTTAATTAAGGTATTTATATAAATGCTATTTTATCCATTCATAACTTTACCAAACCTTTTTTCATTGAGTGTGATACTTTTGACAAAGGTATTGGAACTATATTTATATAAGATGATGACACATTAGCCTTTGAAAGTAAGAAACTTTTGGGAAAGAATGGGATGGTCAACATATGAGAAGGAAATATGATTAATTTTGCATGCCATAGAGAAATAGATTTCATATTTATTGGGGTGTTGTTTCATAATCAAGGTCAACCATAAAAACCATAAACATTTATTGTAGAAGCATCTCATGCTCCCCAAATAGAATAAATGGATGACCAATATCTTGGGTTATAATTTTATCATTGAATATAAATAAGCAAAGGAGAATGTGGTGGTTGATGCCTTATATAATTAATATAGGATGGTTTTGATGTCAATGCCATATCTAATCCTCTACCATAATGATATTGTTAACATTGGAAAGATTGACTTTCTAATCCAAAGACTATATGAATCATTTAGAAAAAGAAGGTATGATTATTATTGCATTATTACTTCTCATATATTGATGGAGTGCTTTGCATAAATAATCACATTTATCTTCCTCAATATTTTACGATTAAGTCAATTTTATGCATCTCCTTTAGTTGGACATTCAATATTCTTGAAAATATACCAATGGATGAAGTGATCATTTTTTTAGAAATAAGTAAAATCATATGTCAATGCACTTATGATCAAGGCTGAGGTGTGTCAACGTAAAAAAGAAAGTCTTTTGAAATTTTGCAACCCTTGTCTATCCTTGACCCCTAATCTGAGCACATATCCATGGATTTTATTAAGGACCTTTCCAAAGTAGAGCAAAAAATGGTGGTCTTTGTGGTAATAGATTGTGTTTCCAAGTATGCTCATTTTTGTGCATTACAACATTCCTATTTAGTAAGGTAGCCAATGTATTTCTTTATTATGCTTTTAAATTACATGGTATACCCAAAACCATTATGAGTGATTGTGACATTATATTCCTAGTAAATTTTCAAAATAATTATTTCATCTTAGTGCTACAAAATTCAGTATGTCCTCTTCTGATAACCCTTAGTTGGATGATCAAACATAGATTGTTAATAAATATTTTGGTACTTATCTTCATTATTTTTCTCAAGTCAAGTAGTATTATTGGGTTTACTAGATCTCATCATCCTAATGATGGTACAATACTCACCATTCATCTCTCAACATGTTCCTATTTGAATCATTGTATGGTAAAAAACTTATATAAATAGTAGACTATGTTCTAGGATCCTCCATGGTTTCTTACATAGATGATTTGTTATAATAATGACAAATTGTGATTCAAATTCTTAAAGATAATTTGACCTGGGCCAAAAACCACATGAAAGAACAATGATTCACAATATTTTGAGCAATAATTTATTATAGGAGATATGGTCTTTTTGCACCTACAACCCTACAAGAAAATGCCTTTGAAGACCATGTTTAGTCAAAATTTGGCTCTTTTATTTTATGGGCCCTACAATGTGATTATTTGTATTAATAAAGTGGCATATTACTTGGAGCTTCTATCATCATCTCATATTGATCCTATTTTTCATGCATATTTTCTTAAATGGGTTATTAGCCAAAGGTGTAGTTATAGATAAAGCTATCAATAATCAATGAATAAGGTCAAATCACTCTCCATCCTTAAGTAGTGTTGTGGTCTAGCAATTGTCATCTTCAGTCTTGAAAAAAATAATTGTTCTCATCAAGTGGTAGGAACTTCAATAAGAAGATGCTACATGGCATTTTAAGAGTATTTTTAGTCTTTTATACATTTGAGGATAAATCCTCTAGGTGGAATAATATACTGGATTGAATAAATACAATTTTTTTATCATTTTTTAATTATCTTAGGCTTAGATAGTCAACCCTTGAATATTAGGGTTAGGGATAATGCAAATTTAGACTATAAAAAGGAAAATTTATGTGATAGAATCATCTTTCATATTTGACTCTTAGTCATGTTTGCTATGCATAGGATATTTTTCCCTAAATAAGTGGCTACAAGACTTCACCCTTTCTAAGTGGCTAAGAATTTACATTCATGTGAATCTAGAAATTGATTATTCAATATTTTAATTTTTTGCAATTGGATATGAATTATTATTATCATTTTAGTAATATTATTTTCACATTATTGGATTGCTATTGCTATTGCTATAACTTTTTAAGTTGTTTCATAAACATAATTGATTTATCTATATATATATACATATATATATATATGTGTGTGTGTGTGTGTGTGTGTGTGTGTGTGTGTACATATGAGACCCATTTTATTTGTAAGAAGTAGTAGGTTGATGCCTAAATATTTTTCACAAAACAATATATTGAATACTTTAGAAACATATATCAAATATAACAACCATATACAACATTCATTCATTACTTGTAAGATTTGGTTGGAATATTAATCAAGTAAGTGTACAATGTGATATTTGAAATGGTAATTTGAATGCTAGAGGTTATATATAGAATGCAATAGGATTTGTAAAATAAAATAAAGAATATTTGTTATGCAAGTTGAATAATTCATTATATAGCATTAACCAATCCCTACGATATCACAATTATAATATAAAATAATGACTTTTAAATATAGATTTAAATTTTAATCTTATATTTAAAAATGTATTTTTTTCTATCATGTCATATAAGAGGTCCTTTTCTTCTCTTCTCTTACCAAGGGTGTTTCTTAGGATTGAGAGCATTGATGATTTACTTTTTTTGGGTAATCATATCCATTATATGGTTGATGCTAGTAAAAATAAAAATATAAGTTTTAAAAACTCCTTATGTATTTACCTAAGTTGCGTATTTTGGTGAAAAGGTTACCTGTTTTATCCAGTTTTAAAATTTTATATGGTAGGATTTTCATTTTCTATCCATCATTAAAAATAATAAGAATATGTATTTAAGTTTTTATATAAATTTTAATATTATTCGTGTTTCTAATTAAAAATATCATTCAACATAAATATTATAATATATATTATATTTTACTTAAACTTATTTTAATAAATTTTATAACATTACTTTTTATTCTCTAAATAGATATGCAACTCTGACTAGAATTTTAATTTTTATAGCACATATCATAGCATGTTATTGATGAGATATTTTATTTGAATTTCAAAGCATATCGAATAATCAAAACACTATTGGAATCTATAACTATTATGGTATATATTATTACATACACATATGTTTGTAAGAAAAATGAGATATCTCACACAATTCTACAAATTACAATAAGGTATATGAAAATACCTCAACCAACACAATAATGAAATAAAATGATAAATAATCATGCAATACTGAGCTAATGCTATCCTAGTCAAACCAAATATGAATGAATGAGAATAAATATCTTACTATATTAAGATCAACACCAAATTTTATTTAATAATAAATATTAATGTGGACTGAAAAATACTTGATAACCTAAGGCATTAAGGACCATATCATCCATAAATTTTGAAATAATAAGCATAATAAATACTCAATCCTATTATATATTTCTCATAGTGTCACCCACTACAATAAGAAAGGACTGCATCTAGGACCAACTTAGGGGATTCAATTACCTTTGAAATTGATCATCGAGTAGCATATTCAATATTTAACCATAATGTCTAGTTGAGTGTCTTGTCCTCCTCCATAGAAGGTAGTAAAATAGTGGTTGATGTCTTTGGTCATATGTTATTCAAGTAGTAGAGATAGTATATATAAGATTATTAGAAGTGAATAATTGTGTTAGTACTAAGGTCATAATTATTTCAATCATAGGTTACTGAATAAATGGTTAATATCAATATTTATAGAAAATGGATAAAATAGCATTTTTTATTAATGTGAAAAATGAAATTGCACTCTTATAAAATATATAAAATAATAATCATCAGTTATATTGATGTGTCATTTTAATATTATGTATAAATACATGTTAGGATCATGACCATATATTAAAAAATCCTAAAATTGATCAAAAATTAGGATCACCACTTAAAGTTGAATTCTATTGGAAATAAATTATATTCCATCATTTGGGTTATGTAAATTTATCCTACAAGATACATATCTAGATTACTTCCTGTGGAAGTTATCTAGTTGCTTCATGCAATGTAATAAACACACAAGTGTCAATGTGCAAGTTGTACATGTGCAAGTTATCCCTTGCACAACTAGATAGAGTGTTGACCAAGTATCATATTTTGCCTATATAAGGATGGCCTCTTAGATAGATAGTAGAGTATCATGGAACATAGTTAGATAGTGTAGCTTAGTGGATAGTGTAGTTTTGTATGCCACACCATTTAGTGGTGATGGATACAATGTAGATCTGTAGCTTTGTTAATGGAGTTCTCACTTCCTCCATAGCTACATTGTAATATTTTATATGATTTATATTTTTAGCATACTTTAGTCATCTAGAAAATTTACTTTCTTTCATATTATTTTGCATCTTGTGACTATTATGTCTCAAGGCTCATTCATAAAAATATAATAGGGGTATCAGATCTATTATAGATCTAGTCTATATAGGTCAATAGGAAAACCACCATTGTTGGTAAGCCTGAGATTTGTTTGTCAAAATCACATGCCACTAGACTAGCCACTTACAAAATATCTCAAAAGTATCTAGGTGGTAGATTTTGGAAGAGTCACAAAGATAGGACTGAAAGGAATCTCAGTTTTAAAAAATACTAAGATCGTTTTCATCTAAAGTCTTTTCCATAGAGTTTTTATGAAAACTTGTGAAGACTAGGACTCAGTTTTCAATCCACTAGATTGAAAAATCATCTAGTGAAGACCATATAGGTTATCTAGAATTTGCAAACTAGTGATTAAATATTATTTTATTATAGGAAATTAATTCTTAGAGGATTAGTACTCCTCCTACGATAGAAATCTAGGAGAAACCAACTTCGTTGCTCAAAGGTCAATGTGCCCTCATAGTGCAAAGGTTAGTTCATTGTGCGACTTCTAGCAAAGGATCATGGTGAAGATAGAATAATAAATATATCCATTGCCGGATTGTAAAATTCCATATCTGAAGAACATGTCGTAAGAGCCTTTAAGAAGAAGCCAAAAAATTCTTGATACTAAAAAATCCACATAAGCCTTGATACTAAAAAGGCCATAGAAGCCTTGATACTGAAAATTCCATAGAATCCTTGATACTAAAAAGGCCACAGAAGCCTTGATACAAAAAATGCCATAGAAGCCTTGATACTAAAATGACCATAGGAGCCTTGGTACTTAAAAATGTAACATAAGAATTAATATTGGATTAGGTCACATAAGCCTTGATCCTAAAGAATATTTGATTTAGAAGTAGAAAAAAATATTTTAGTACTAATATCTTTGTTGTAGGAATAGAAGATTCAGTGATTTCAGAGACTTCTTACAAGAAATTTAGGAAGAGTATCTTCTTAATAATCATCTTATACCTAAAGCAAAAGTGAAGAGATCTAGAGAATATCTCATTGAATAACTTCTAGTATTAGAAGAAGAAGAAAAACTACTAGGATAGTCCTGCTCGAAGTTAGGAGCAATAGAATCATAATATCCAAGAGAATATCTCACCACCAACACTTCCAGGAAGTAGAAGGTTGAAAAAAAGGTCTCAAGAAAGACCATCAAAATCTCCCATATCAAAGACCTTGTGAATATCTCATTGAGCATCTAGGAAATGCTAGGAGAGCCTTGTTGAAGATTACGAGAGTTATTTGAGAACTCATTGAAGAAATCCACTATCTAGGTGAAGTACCTGATAGTGAAGGACTAGGGACAATTATCACCATTCGAAAACAATCCCAAAAGGAGAATTTGGTAAGGAGTACAAAATATGTGAAGGATAATTTTGTAAGCAGTTTCAAACCCTGTAAGAAGATTCTGCTTGAAGTAAAAAATTGATAAGAAGACTTCAAGATAGAAGAAGCTCACCAAATATTGGATATTTTTAGATTACCTCTCATAGCAAGAATGCACCGCTTTAGAGAAGTAAATTTCTCCAAATATATAGTAGGATGAGACCAAGCCACCAAATAATAGGCTCATAAAATAAATTTCGAGACCATTATTTGGTGAAGAAGGAGCTATTCAGGATTACCCACTTGAAGTAGGAACTTTGTGTTTTAGATACCAAGGTCTACATCCTATACAAATGTGGGATAAAATCTATAGTAAAAAGGTATGCAAATTTTGGTGCAAAGATATTCATTAATTGAACTATTTATCAGATTTATTAGAGCACCTGAATATAGATTAAAGTTGAAAAAAAAGGAAATTATATTACAATCTTCTAAAAAGTGCAAAAGGAAACAAATTCTTTTAAGGATTAATTTGCACATTTATTAGGAGTTTATTAGATTTCATATTATCTACTATCAACTACCTATTATCCATTTTTTTTTAAATAAGAATAAGTTCTACAACATTGATTGTATTGAAATTACATAATAACTCTTAAATATTCATTTTAGGTTATTCTTGATTAGTTGCAGTAAATTATTAGTGCATGACTTTGAGAGTTTATTGGAGTGATAAGGTGTAATATTAGTGCATTAAAAGTGAAGAACTTGTACTATTATATCACTCTAAAAATGAAAATTAGTTTTGTGTTTCTTGAAAGGCACAAAGTTTAATTTGTATCAAATGTCTAAAGAAACTATTGAAGCACATAAATCTACAACTTAAACTGGGAAATAGAATCCACAAAAAGGGTTAGAATCCTTTAAAATTTAAAAAATAACTGAACTAACCAAAAACAAAAATTAGAAGCTTATGAGAGTGAGACTTGGTGAGTCTCAAAACTCAGAAGCATTACAAGTTGAATGCAAGGCAAAAAAATGCAGAAATTTTACATCAATTCAAAAGCTTCTATCTATTGTTATTGAAGCTTGGAGTTGTTATCAAAAGTATCCAAGAAAAAAAATAAAGGTGTATCTACTATTTAAAGACAGCCTCAAACCCTTGTATTTCAGGAAAATCTTCCACAAAACCAGAATTTCAGATCTAGAAATAGAGTGCAAAATAAGGTATGTTAAAAATCCTTATTATACAAAATTATAACACATTATATGCACTACTCTAATCTGGTTTTTGACAGCATAAAAGCACATTTGGAAGTGCCACAAAAAGGGTATATTTTTAACAGGAAAAAAATGCCAACCTAGGCCATACATCAGCACTCTTCTTTCCAAGTCAAAAGGAGCCACTCAAGGGCTCATATTGGATGTACATACCTACAAAATAAAATATCATTTTAGATCATTCATGAGCCACATTTACATAGACAAGCGAGTGCATATCGATTTCAAAAAATATGTCAAAAATATGCAAGATATTCAATATGTTTAGAGGCATAAAAGAAAGAGGGAAAGGTGTTACATTCATGGTATCTGTCTTGGATAATACCACCCACCAAAGGAAGCTCCAAATCATCATCCAATATCCATAGCACATCGTCCATCCACCTACAAAAAAGCTTGTTTGCTGCCCAACCAACGTTGCAAAGCAAAGATGTTTTGGAGTTATAATCTCCATCTTTTTGGAGTTATAATCTCCATCTTTGAAGATGTTACAATAATGGACTTCATACATAAATAACACTTGGTATTTTGGTAATCGTTCCTTTCAATGTTCTAGAAAATTCCATGTAGGAGTTACAAGTAGATATGTGCCACTTTGTATTCTTCGCCAACTTCACACAACTACCCATAAATTTTTGAATCTCCCCAAGAGTGTTAAACAAAGGATTTGGAGCATTGCGTAAAGAAGAGAGTGCTCACTTGTAATGAATGTGATACTTGTCACAATGTCTATGACAAACTTTTCTTAAAATGTATTCGAAGTCAAATTTCAATGTGCATGAGTGAAGCATAGTCAAATATGTCCAAAGGAGGAGCATAACACAATCAAGGTGTAAGAGAAGCGTAGCAAAAATGTTCAAAGTACAGTGTGGAAGATAAAGGATAAGGAGTATTAAATTACCCATATTTGAAGGTCAAATTTTAGCACCATACATACCAGTATTCAAGACCTACCACTCTAAGGAATCTCCATTAAATCAAGCACCTAAGGTACCTTTTACATGCTGCTATACTCATTCACAGAAAGCACCGAATATTGAGGAGATATTACATCTAAAAGGTAAGGTCTAAATACCATTTATTATTGCTTTCATAAGTTGGAGATATAAGGGTTATAAACTAAGGTTAAAAATTATATATTGAAAGCTAAAGGGGTGAATTATCTTATTTATTTAATATTTGCAATCTTACTTAGGAGTAATAAGGAATTCAACTTGGATTAAATTATATTGCAAATATTATTATCATTTCTTTAATTTTTCAAACTTGGGAGTCATAAGGATTAGTCCATCAAATTTAATTTATTGGAATTAGAAATAATACAAGGGACATAAAAGAGGTTATTAGGGTTTCTACTAGTCCAATATAAAAACCTCTTCAAAATTGAAAAAGTGCTTAGTTCAATTAGGAGTAATAACATGTTAAAAATTTGATTTTTGACACTTGCAAAACTTGTACAAAATCAACCAAAATTGAACTATATTTTTTACAAAAATTACTATAACATTTTAGGGAGACATAAGGAAGTCTACAAATATTAGGCTTGATATTAGGAATATTTAAAATTGCATCTAACAAATCCTTCCTAGAAAAATCTCAACATCTCAAGGGTCCTAATTATTTTTCTTGGAAAAATAAAGTGAACGTAATTTTAGTATATGAAAAAATTTGGGATGTTGTCAAATGTAAAACACGAAAACCTAACACAAGTGAAAAAAAAATCCTAAAGTTTGAACAAAATTATTCAAAGGCCTTAATTATAATAACTTTTGTTATCACTGATGAGATTCAACGATATATCAATTTATCCAAAACATCTTCAGATGCATGGGTAAGCCTAGAAAAAATATTTGAAGGAAAGAATAAGATAACTATTCTTCATTTGCAAACTCAACTTCACTCATTGAAAATGAACAGTGGAGAGAGTATAGAATCATTCCTAAAGAAGGTAGAAGATATTAAAGGGAAATTTTTAACCTTAGGTGAAATAGTTAAAGATGAACTTCTTACTCAAGTAACCATGAGAGCACTTCCAGATAGCTATAAGCATTTGGTAACATCTTTGCAGGTCCTAAGTAAAGATATGTCTTTTGATGATTTAGTCAATATTCTTCAAGAATATGAAGTATAAAATACCATGAAATATGAAATGACAAACACTGCATTAGCCTCAAAATATAATCCATAGGGAAATATTACTTCTTCAACAAGAGGACAAAAAAAATGGTAATGTTAGATCTGCAAAAAGAAAGGACACAGTACTAGCTATTGTAGATATCCCAAAAATTAGAACCAAAGAAATCAAACAAATCATGGGAATAAGTTTGAGCCATGATAATACCAAATAAACCCTCATCAACAATAGGTTTAGTGACCTTCCAATTATCTTCAACTTGAATATCAAAAGAAAAATTAGAAATATCACCTTGTTTCGAATATAGAAGAATTTGAAGAATTAGAAGAACCCACAAAGGATTTTGAAATAAAAGTCTATCGACAAATGTAACATACTACAAAGGCACTAACTATTTTCTTGAGCATGTTACAAATAATGCAGAGGAAGAAGACTATGAATATCAAGAAAAAGAAGATGAAGAAAATCCATATTGAAGACAAAATACTTTAATACCCAAATAATGTAATACAAGGGGGTGTTGGAAATAGAGTATATTCCATCATTTGGGTTATGTAAATGTATCCTCCAAGATACATATCTAGATTAATTCTTTTGTAAGTTATCTAGTTACTTCATGCAATGTAATAAATGCACAAATGCCAATGTGCAAGTTGTACATGTGCAAGTTATCCCTTGCATAGCTAGATAGAGTGTTGGCCAAGTATCCTATTTTACCTATATAATAATGGCATCTTAGATATATAGTAGAGAGTCATGGACATAGTCATATAGCGTAGATTAGTGGATAGTGTAATTCATTATGCCACATCATTCAATGGTGATGGATACAATGTAGATATGTAGCTTTGTTAATGGAGTGCTCACTTCCTCCATAGCTACATTGTAATATTTTATATGATTTATATTTTCAACATACTTCAGTCATATAGAAAATTTACTTTCTTTCATGTTATTTTGCATCTTGTGATTGTTATCTCTTAAGTCTCATTCATAAAAATATAACAAAATCATGGAACCATTAATCATTAGGACGAATTTTTTGGGGTCACATGTAATTGTATCCCATGATTGTGCCTTTATCCTTATTTTCAGTTACCAAGCATAAATGTCGATAAAGTATGGTAGAAAGTTGAGAAAATAGGTGAAAAAAGGAACCAAAATGATCATCCAATGTGCCTCATCATCATACTACCCAAGGATTAAAACAAATTAGTCCATTCCTATCCCATGATTGTGCCTTCATCCTTATTTTCAGTTACCAAGCATAAATGGCAATAAAATATGGTAGAAAGGTAAGAAAATAGGTGAAAAAAAAAGAACCAAAACCATCATCAAATGTGCCTCATAATCATACTACCCAAGGATTAAAACAAATTATTCCATTCATATTCCATATTAGAAGGATGGGAGTCTCCATCACTTTCATGTTAGTAGTCATTATTTTTTTACATATACATATTACTCCTACCTAAGGACCATGCACAATACTACCAAGGATAGTCAATCATGAGTACTTAGGGAAAATGAAAAATAGCAACATGTATTAGGCAAAAATAAAATAAAAAAAAATTCTATGATATGCTAAAATAAATAAAATAAATTTTAATTTAAATATATTATCTATGCAAAGTGTAAAAATTATTGAAATAAACAAAAGAAAATGCAAAAAATTGTACCCAAAAAATATAAAAGTGGAGGAAAACATACTTGATGCTCACCTCTAAGTGATTCTAAAAAAAAATTCTAGAAGAAAATGATTTTTTGCATATCCCATGTATCTTTGAAGAAATTTACATCCAAAACTACACAAAAAGCTAAAAAATGGTAGTTGGGTACAAAATGAGCAAAAGCAGAGTGCACAAATGAGTCTAGAGTTAGCCACAACCCATATAAGCACTACCCCACAATATTCCTATAATAATAAATAAAATATTATGTAGAAAATATTTTTTTTAATTAAATATTTGAAATACAAATATCATGTAAATTATCATTTTCAATTTTCCTAATCGTGTGCACTTCAAGAATTCATGCAAATATCATGCCTATGTACAAGAATCAAAATTTAGGTATATATAGTTGATGTAAATTTGGTGAGGAGAAATTTTTTTGAAAGTAAGTCCCTCAATTTAATTTTCATTTCTAAGCTAAATACAACAAACTAAAAAAGCAATGTTAATGAACAATCACTTAGGATAGTTACAAAGTTATAGGAAAATAAAATAATTGCCATTAGGACCATCACATCATGTAATTGGTAGGATCCAATTGAGGCATTTATATCTAGAAGTGTCCCAAAGGACCTATAATTTAAGGTTCATCAAGGTCACCACCTTTTGAAAAGTGATGATTGTGGTTAGAACAAGTGATTGTAGTAGTATGAAGAAAAAAAGCGATCTTGGATGAGAGTAGTGATCATGGTCATATGGGAAAATATGTGATCATGGTCCTACTAATTCAAGGATTATATTCGACTATAATAATGATATTGTTTAGAAACTAGAGATCACAATCATCATAAGAATAATTATTTTAGTCTAATATTCCATTGGAAATAGCCAAGAATGAGACACTAGTTATGGGAGAGGTTGAGGCCAAGGATGTGATCAAGGTAAACATGACATAAAGGATAGCACTAATACAATAGAATATAACCACCTATAATGAAACAACAATACTTTCTAGATGTAGGAGTGACTATTGTAGGGACTGATGACATAGTTATAAGAGTAACTATGTCAATTTAGACTAGACCAAGGACATGCCATATATCTGGCATCACAAGTCATTATGTAATGAGTTTATGGTCTTTTAGAAGACAAGTAAAAAAGTATTATTATGGTAGTTGACACTTTATGAGATGAAGATGATGGTAATCCTTGTATTTTTCTAGTTTAATATATGCTTACTAGTCAATGCATAGACATCCAAGATTTTTACTATAGAAGAGACTCAAATTATGATAATTGAGTGGGTGATCAAAGGAATATAGATAGACCTATGATAAAAAAAAATTACTATAGTATGTCCATGTATGAAAAGGATTTTGTTCATGTGGCATGCTAGGATACTCCTATTGTTCACCTATATACGATCACAAAGTTACAAACAAGATGCAAATCACATTAATCTATTTCCTCTACCTAGCCTTGGAAGAGGATTATATAGAGATTGATAGATGATTTTCCTAGGGATGAAAACTACTAGCTCTTATATACCATGACTTGTATAGGATCCTTGATTAGAATGCATGCATCATTGGCCATATTTTTTGCTCTAGATATGTATATACAAGCATTTTACAATGTACCATCCCCAAAGACTACCACATGATACAATGACTAATGATTTTGAATGAAGGAATAGGCAACATGGAAGGAGTACCATGTGCTCAAGTTCTCCATCTAGCACATATCCCTAAAGACTAGATTATTTGGTTGACCTTTCAACATCTATAATATATGGACCATAGTGATACGCAAAAACTTTTAGAGGTGCAGTTAAAAACCTTAGTACACAATCATTATTTAGATATTATAAAACCTCATAGGATAGATCAAGTCCTTGAGTATTTTAGAGACACTCATCTAGAAGGGACAATCCCACTCTTAACATTTTGACACAAACATCAAAGGAAGTGTAAATAGAAAAGATGAGTGACCCACCACTAATACAAGGCTAATGTATATAAAGGTTAGGGGTGACGAGAGTCACATAACATAGATATTGAATATACTAGTTGATTCCATGGCCACTATTCCTATGCATCAAGTGCTAACCAACAAAAAACCTTTAGATATAATCACCTTTCATAACATCAATGTGAAAGAATAGTGATCCATCTAAGGCATGGAGTGCATGGAATAGCTAGGATGAGACCCTAGAGGAGGAGAAGACTATAGAGGTAGGTACAAAAAAAGGTATCATTTTTAAGGATATTATGTTTAGGGAGGAAGAAAAGGGCTTATAGGAGGACACAATGGTTATTTCTTGTGATTCTTATGATTTTTTAATATTTTATTCTGAAATAATGAGGATACAAAAGCAATGGCATACCAGGTGCGATGCAAACAAAAGTATACGAAACACTAAGTCCTACGAATGAAGAAAACAGACTAAAGTGCATGAAAGGGGAAAACAAATGAACTGAAACGAGATATAAATAAAATGTAAAGTGCAACCCTTTATTTTATTAATTTTTCTTTGGGATTAGGTTACAATATGTCTCCTTCCTTTTTAGGGGCTAGGAGCGTTAGATATAGTTTTGTTACACCACGGATGGTATGCTCCCCTTTAGGATATTTCACGTGCCCACATTTGAAATGGGCAGACCAAACATCACCGCCACTTGCATGAATGCATCTCTAGTTCCTTGCTACCCCTCTGGTGTTGATATCCTACATTCATAGAAATATCAAACGATTAATAGCACCTACGGATGGAGGGAAACATGCAATCCCCAAGGCCTTCGGTTAATGCATGCATGAAATAATTAAAATGGTAATCAAAACATGTCAAAATAAGATGAAATTTGGATAGAAGCATGCAAGAACCATCATGAACACACTACAAAAGGAACAGTTGAGAAATCTATGATAGATTTCTAATCACTCTAGGGTGGCATGATTAGGACTGTCATAAAATGTCAGAAAGCAACCTCCTAAATGTCCCATCCAGAGGCCTCCAAAACACCTTCAAATTTGGGGTTAGGTAAAATAGGGAATTTCAAGACGACCCAGAAGGTTGGATTTTGCAGATTTGGCCCTGATCGCCCTGTATCTGAATATGCTCCTTGTATGTTAACGAAAGCGAAAAACAATGAAAACACAGTCAAAACTCATCAGAATAGCATAAAATTTGAATGGCAGCATACATGAATGACATAAAAAAAGATGCAAAATAAACAGTGAAGAAATCTGCTACAAATTTCTAATCTCTCCGGGGTGGGGCAATTAGGATTGCAGCAGTGCAGGGGGTGCCCGGGGGCAGGATGCCCGTCATTTGGGGCTTGGTTTCGACACCAATCCACTTGGTATGGGTGCAAAACCTCCTAGGGGGTTGTGTCAGCAAATTGGGTGGGGTATTGTTGCCAATTTTTTAGGTTTTGGGTCTGGATTGCGCTTCCAATGATAACCCAATAACCTCCCTTCCAAAAGAGAGATCAAGGATGTAAGAAGCACAAGTTAGGGGTGAGGATGTAATTCGACAGCACTTCATTGCTCCAAATGCTCATGCTCTGTCCTTTTAGGGTGAGAAGACTCACCATTTTATAGACTTGAGGGTCTCTTGTGAATGAGCATGCAGAGGCGCCACTTGGCTATCATGCCTTTCCAGGGGAGAGAAGATCCCTCCTTGATTAAGGGCTCCATGACTGCCTCTATGACTGCCCCTTTAAGCTCAAAAAAGCTTACTCAAACTCCCATGCATTGAAGGTGGAGTTGAGTGGTGGATCTAAGCTACCATTTTTCAAGGTTTGACCTTTTTGCTATCAAACCTACTATTCACCCCACCCTGGAGTGAATGTTGCTAATCATCCTGGGGTAGTACGAATACCAGTTTGTAATCATCCCAGGGTGGAATGAATAGGGAGAAGAGTGCTTGAAATGTGCCAAATTGACCTTTGACCTTCCAAAACTACTTTAGGAGTGGTTAGGACCACTATTTAACCTCTGGGGGTTGCCATAGGGGCTATGTATGTCAATTCGATCAGTGCTTGTCGTCACATAATTGGATTGGTGTTGTTTTGGTGTCTATAGATGCCCCTTTTTGGGATGCGCTATGCATGGTGCAGTGCTGAGCAAAAATAGATAACCAAAGCACTAATGATTAGTGTTTCTCAGTAACCTAACCAACTTTTGATGCCCCAAGTATGGAAAGGGCATGCATTCTTGAATCCTTTCTTCTAACGATCTAAGGAGCTTAATTCAAGTGTTAACCTTTTTCGGTGAGGTGTTACTTGATCTTGGACATTGTTCAGTCATGAATAGGCAAAGGGCGCAACCTTTTTGTCTATGGGAACCTTGAGTTCATGATTCATGAATGCCAAGTGTTTGATAAGCTTGTGATTATTGTTTGTTTTCTGCCCCAAGCAGGAGCGTGATTGTCTTTGTCAATGATTCTTTGAATGCATGCCATTTCCTTGATTGGGTGTGTATTTTTTGATTGGTGACTAAGTGTGACTACCCCCTCAAGCGACGAATCGATGAGGGAATGACCGACATGAGAAAAGCGACGAGTCGCTTGACCCAAGATGACTTTTGTAAGGGTGCCTTCAGTTGTTTTTTGTTGATCGCTTATGCAGTTTTTGAACAATCTAACCTGTTTTTGGTGGGTTTTAACCCTTTTTGTGACGCATTTTGGAGCTGAAATTGTCAAAAATCCGTTCTCCCGTGGAGCATTCCGGCTATGGTAGTCTTATTAGGGAGTAGGATATTGATAATTTTTTTCCCTAATGTCGATTTTGTATGCCAATAATTTCAAGCGCAAAGGCGCCTTTGTTCAGCAATTTTATTGTTATTTTTGGGTGGGTTTGGACCCTTTTTGTGACGCCTTTTGGAGCTAAAATTGTCAAAAATTCGTTCTCCCGTGGAGCGGTATGGCTATGGTAGCATTATTAGGGAGTAGGATATTGATAATTTGTTCCCCTGACATTGATTTTGTATGCCAAGAATGTCAGGCATAAAGGCACCTTTGTTCGGCAATGTTATTGCTATTTTTGGGTGGGTTTGGACCCTTTATATGACACTTTTTGGGGATGAAATTCTCAAAAATTCGTCCTCCCGTGCAGCGGTCCAGCTATGGTAGCCTTCTTAGGGAGTAGGATAGTGAGGATTTGTGACCCTAACATTGGTTTTGGATTCCAAGAATGTCAGTCACAAATGCATCTTTGTTCGGCAAGTTTATTGTTATTTTTTGATTTTCTTGCTCTGGAATCATCCCAGGGTGGGATGAATACCAGTTTTGTAATCATCCCAGGGTGGGACGATCACTAACTAGAGCGATCATCCCAGGGTGGAACGATTATAGGCCTAAAATCCTATATAAGGGCCAAAACTAGGTTTTGGGCTCATTTGCATTTGTTTTTTCTGGCAATTTGGAGTTGTGAGGAGGAGGAGTTCGAGTTTGCATAGCAAAGCGCTATCGATATTTCCTAGAGACCATGAGTGCACGGACCGTATCGTCGAGTGGCGGATCCAAGGCGAGACCGGTAGGTGCTCCTTTGCTTTATTTGTTTGTTTTTATTTTATAGTTCAAAATTGTAATTTTGTATTTCATTTTTCTGTTTTAAACTAAGGTTAAAACCCTAGGTTAAAGTTTTATTTGTTGTGTTTTTGTATTTTGTGTTGCGTTTTTTAAACTAAGATCAAAACCCTAGTTTAAAAAAAAAAAATTATTGTGTTTTTTGTATTAAGTTTAAACTAAAGTTAAAAACCCTAGGTTAAAGATTTGTTTTTGTTTTAAACGAAAGTTAAAACCCTAGTTTAAAAAAAAAAAAAAAAAATTGTTTTTTTTGTTTTTTAGTTTAAACTACGATTAAACCCTAGGTTTGAAAAATTGGTTTTATTTTGTTTTTTTTTTTTTGTAGTTTAAACTAAGGTTAAAAACCCTAGGTTAAAATTTTTGTTTTTATTTTGTTTTTTGTTTTTGTTTTTTTTTTTTTTTTTTTTTTTAAACTAAGGTTAAAAACCCTAGGTGAAAATTTTTGTTTTTATTTCATTTTTTGTGTTTTGGTTTAAACTAAGGTTAAAAACCCTAGGTTAAAATTTTTGTTTTTTGTTTAAACTAGAGTTAAAAACCCTAGGTTTAAAATTTTGTTTTTTGTTTAAACTAGAGTTAAAAACCCTAGGTTAAAAGTTTTGTTGTTATTTTATTTTTTGTTTAAACTAGAGTTAAAAACCCTAGGTAAAAAAAAATTGTTTTTTGGTTTAAACTAGAGTTAAAAACCCTAGGTTAAAAATTTTGTTTTTTGTTTAAAACTAGAGTTAAAAAACTCTAGGTTTAAATTTTTTTGTTGCTTAAGCTAGAGTTAAAAACCCTCGGTTAAAAATTTGTTGTTGTTTAAACTAGAGTTAAAAACCCTAGGTTAAAAATTTTGCTTTTTTGTTTAAACTAGAGTTAAAAACCCTAGGTTTAAGATTTTGTTTTTGTTTAAACTAGAGTTAAAAACCCTAGGTTAAAATTTTTGTTGTTATTTTGCTTTTTGTGTTTTGGTTTAAACTAAAGTTAAAAACCCTAGGTTAAAATTTTTGTTTTTTGTTTAAACTAGAGTTAAAAACCCTAGGTTTAAAATTTTGTTGTTATTTTACGTTGTTTATTATTTTTTTGGAATGTTTGTATGGTGCATTTTTTTAATATTGATGTATAGTTTATTAAATGTTTTGGAAGTATAGTTTGTATACATTGTTGGATATTTGTTTTAGTGTTGTACAATTTTATTTGATGATCTGTACTTTTACTATATAGTTTTTCTATACTTTTTTGTTTTTCTTTGTGTCTGTACAGTTTCATTTGAATTTTAGAATGGCTTTGCTGTACATTTTGTTAATTATTTTGGCAATAAGTTTTTTTTTTTTTTGTTGTCATGTTTTAATGTTTTTGTGTTGTTTTCTTTTGCAGGTGGTGAAGAGTCGGTACAATCAACTGACAGTATTTTCTGACGCATGGGATGCATTGACTATGGTGGACTGGGATTGGCTTGATGCCCTGGGGCTCAAGCAAGTGACTCAACTGGAGCCTATGGTGGGGGATCGGGCATATATGACTGCCCTGACTATTTTATGGGATCCCCGCACCAACACTTTTTATCTCCCAACAAGGGAGATGATAGTGACTCTGTAGGACATGTATCAGATTCTATGAATTCTGATAGACAGGTTGTCTATTCGGATGACTCCTTAGGATAAACAGACAACGGTGCTGACACGGTGCTTCGGGCATGCGACAGAAATGGGGGTGGATGGGGCGGTGGAGAGGGCAGAGGGGGACTACCTGATTGGCGGTATTCTGGTGTGGTGGTGGTTTTATAAGGGTGTGTTGGGGGTGAGGCATACATTGCTTATGACCCTCATCTACAACATGCTGCTTCCTGACTCCTTAGGTGCGAGGTTCCCTTGGAACCTGCTTGAGGTAGTGTTCAGATTGGTGGAGTGCCCGACGAAAGCACCCCTGATTATGAGGTGGGGTTAGATGCTATTGGAACAGTTATATGATGAGTTGTACGAGGTCCGCTATCGAAGGCAGAAGGGGATTGGGTGCAGCTACATGTTGTAGTGCTGGGGATGGCAGCACATAGCTGTGGAGTGGCCGTAGGGTTTGCCTTAGACCACTCGAGGGGAGATGGTTGACAGGGAGATTGGCTATGGTACCCTATGGCAGAGGTTCGAGGAGCAGGGGCTGAGTTGGTGGTGGGTAGGTACCATGGGGTACTATGTTGATGCCTTCTCGTGTCTTGCTCCAAGAGAGGTGTTCTGGCGGCCATACTGGGACTATCTAGTCTAGCCTAAGTGTGGACAGTGGCTCTGGAAGGTACATAGGGGGAGGTGGCTGATCAAGTGGCATGAGACCGAGCAGGAGTACTTTTCATACATCCAAGTGACTCAATAGTTTGGGGCATGCCAGGTATTACCTGATGAGCCCTTGATCTATCAATTTCGGGGCGACGAGAGGACTTTAGACTGGTCGATCATTGAGCTGCTGGGTGAGGAGTCAGATGCAGTGATCGATGTCCCCAATGTGGACAACGTTGGGGTGACTATAGAGTACGACCAGTGGTGGATGATGTAGTGATGGTAGGGAGAGGGGCCTCTAGGAGGCGTGCATGTGATAGTAGCAGGTAGTGAGGATGTAGAGGCATCATGGGAGGGTTGGGGAGCTTCGCTCGATGATGCAGATATGGTGGAGGTTGAAGACTTGACTGGGGATGACCTAGGGGATTCGAAGCAGCCGGACACATAGGATGTTCTAGATTAGTGGGTACCAGAGCAACCTGCCATCTCGAAGATTCCCATGCCTCAGGAAATCCTATGGAGAATAGAGGCTAGGTATCATGCTGAGATAGCACGATTGGAGGAGATACTACGGAGACGGGATGAGGAGCACATCATCGAGAGGGATCACCTACGGGCTTAGTTGGCATAGTAGGATGAAGCATTGGCTACATACCATCGACAATATGTGGAGTGGGTTCGCTTCCAAGTGGATTTGGAGGCTAATATTATCCACCTTGATGGGCAGTTACCTGAGCTCACTAGAGGTGGATCTTCGTGTCAAACAAGAGACAGTGAGACTGAGTAGTCTGCTTCCTCTCATCGTAGGTGGGTGGGTGAGGGTAGCACTAGTGGGCATGATGCGGGGGTTGGTAGTAGTCACCCTGAGAGGTCCCATAGGACCCACACCACTGGGGGTAGTTCGAGTCACACCAATCCTACGTGATCATGGTGGCTGACTCCCTCGGCTTGGGTTTTTTGATTTTTTTTTTTGTTGTGAGGTTAGAGGACTGACTTATTGTAGCCTGTGGGCATTTTGGGCGATATATATACATGAATTTCATTTTGATTATACACTTTGTTGTGATTTATTGTTACTTTTATGCACATTTATTTACATTATGTATGCATGTGTTATTATGAATATGATGTTTCTAATTATATGATGTATACATATGGAATGGATGAAATGATTTGTTGATAACTTGGCGGTGGCACCATAGACTGTACAGGATTTATTGGTTTGCTATACTATGTGATGACTTTGTATGTGTAATATATATATATATATATATATATATATATATATATATATATATATATATATATTGTATTTTTTGATGGTGATGTAATAATGGAATGTGCTACAGTTGTGCTAAAAATGTAGTTAAGGTTTTTCTGAGATTCGAATGTTTTAACTAACTAGCCAAGACTATACATTTATCTTACAAGACTTTTGAACAAGGTACGAATCAAACTTGAGTTTGACCAAGTTATTTCACATCCCTGTGTGTACGATTGAATTCATTTATGTGGTATTTGTTAGGATACCGCTAGTGCCAGATAGGCTATCAACCAAACCTATATTGAGGATCACCTAATTAGCTCCACTAACTCCTTTGTTGTATTTAGTAAGATTAATCCGTGGTGCAATCTAGGATACCACAAGCTAGCTCATCCACATGCAAACATTGATCTGTACACAATTTAATGCGACAAATATATCGTCATGTGGGAGGTTTGCCATCAGTGTCGGTAGGCTATCCACCAAACCGGGACTGAGGATCACCTCATGACCTTTCGAATGCTAAGAGTTCTAGGGATTCAAGTTCGACTCCCTTATTTTCTTCAATTTTATTGGGATACTTGCTCTCATATGTAGTGTTATTTTCCTTTTGTTTTTAGCAAGGGATTTTAATTTTGAGTGATAGGGATCACTATTTTGTGTGCCTTTTTATGTGTGCACTTTGAGGGGTTTGGATATCAAACTTTGGAGTTTGTATTTTGACTTTTGCAATTTTTTATGTTTGCAACCCTTTGAGAATTTTGGGATTTTTGATAGTGGTGAAAACCATTGTTTATTTTGGGGAATTGGGTAGGGAAGATGCTTGTCCTTTTGCCAACTCAGAATTCTTGGGGTCATTCAAACAGGGGGATGAGAAAGATAACCGTTTCGTCGATGGTAACCGGGATCACTTTACAGGTTTCATATTTTGTTCACACAACTTGGGAATTTTTATGTGTTTTAACTTATCTCGGGATGCGATGTAACAAGGTGTGATCCAAGTAAAAACTCTACCTTTGTAAAATTTGTCTAACTTTGTACAGTTTTTGGCTAGAAATCTAGTGATAGCTGAATGACGAAAGCCCTGAATACATTAGAATACAACTGATTATGATATGTGAAAAATGTGGATAGCGTTTATTTTTTTCCTAGACTATTTACAAAGTGGACAAATGTGGAAAATGATGGAATTTCCAAATAATTACAGTCTATGGTGCATTTGACCTGTATGACCAACAAATATGCAATGTACGTTTACAATGTCTAATGCAACTTATTTTTTTTGTTTTGATTTTTAAGATTGTGCATGAAATTGCGATGCAATTTTATGTTATTTGTGATTATCTATTTTTTTTGTTTTTTTTTAATATTTGTTTTTGACCAAGCGATTGTGAGAACCCTTGGATTATTTTGGCTTGACCAAAGGGATTATGAAGACCTTTGGGGCGTTTTAGGTTGACCAAGCGATTGTAGGAATCCTTAGAGCTTTTGGTTTGATCAAAGGGATGATGGATACCTTTGGGGCATTTTGGGGGACCAAGCGATGGCGAGAACCCTTGGAGCTTTTGGGTGACCAAGCGGTGGTGAGAACCCTTGGAGCTTTTGGTTTGACCAAAGGGATTATAGATACCTTTGGGGCATTTTAGGTTGACCAAGCGATTATGGGAACCCTTGGGGCTTTTGGTTTGACCAAATGGCTTATGGATGCCTTTGTGGTGTTTTGGGGTTGACCAAGCGATTGTGGGAATCCTTGGAGACTTTGGGTTTGACCAAAGGGATTATGGGCACCTTTGGGGTGTTTTGGGTTTGACCCAGCGATGGTGGGAACCCTTGGAGCTTTTGGATTGATGAAAGGGATTATGGACACCTTTGGGGCATTTTGGGTTTGACCAAGCAATGGTGGGAACCCTTGGAGCTTTTGGGGTGACAAAAGGGTTTATACATACCTTTGGGGCATTTTGACCAAGCGATTGTGAGAATCCATGGAGCTTTTGGGATGGGCCATGGCTCTTTTAAATGTGGAATGGCCTCAAATGACTGATGTTCAAGGGTTCTAATTCCTTTATTCCTTCAATAGAGGTCAGTCGGTATGTTCCAGGTCCTATTTTACTGTCGATGACATAAGGACCTAACCAATTAGCCGTAAACTTGTCCCTTAAATGGGGTGGCAAGTTAGAATTTTGTTGGTTCTCCTTTAAGACCAAGTCACCAACCTAAAAATCCCTCAGGTGAACTTTCATGTTGTATGCTTTCTTAAGTCGCTCTTGATAGATACATAAATGCTCGAGAGCATTGATGCATCATTCGTCAAGCAACGTAAGCTAGTCTAACCGAGCTTGTCGTGCAGTGTCATCATCGATGAACTCTTGAATTGATATCGTAAGGAAGGTATTTCCAATTTGAGAGGCATGACTACCTCGAAGTCATACACAAACAAAAATGGAGTTGCCCCAATGGGCGTATGAATGCTAGTGCGATAAGCCCACAAAGAAAGTGGGATCTGAATGTGCCAATCCTTATGACTATCTGTGACCATATTTTTAAGGATGGCAACTAGCATTTTTTTTTATGCCTCTACTTGCCCATTTGTCTACGGATAATAAGGTGTCAAAAAACTATGCTAAATTTTGTACTTTTTTGTTAAAGAACGCACGTCTTTGTTCTTAAAAAATGTCCCATTTTACGAGATGATATTGGATGGAATACTAAAACGACATATGATGTTATGTAAAATAAACTCCGCAATGCGGGGCCCAGTCGTAGAGGTAAGTAGAACTACTTCCACCCACTTGGTGAAGTACTCTGTGGCCATTATGATAAACATGTGACGACCTGACGATGCAGGGGAGATCTTTCCAATTAGATCTAAGCCCCACTACAAAAATGGCCAAGCTGATTGGATCGACTGCAAGGCCTGTGAAGGTACGTATGTCATATTAGCATGGTGTTGACATTTTATGCACTTCCTTACATACATGCAATAATCACGCTCTAAATATGGCCAATAATAACCCATGTGAAAAATGCACTTTGTGATGGCCATACCGCTGAAGTGGCCACCACATGTACCATCGTGCGCTTGGGTGATCGCCCAAGCGGACTCCTGCTGGTCCAAGAAATGGAGGAGGATCCCTTTGTAGCTCTGACGGTACAAAAATATCTTCTAGCAAGACATGTTTTTCTGCTTTCTATTTGAATGATCTTTGCACGGCGTGTGTCAATCCAAGTGGGAGATTACCTATCTTGAGGTAGTCTCTTATGGGTGTGTACCAATCATACTGATCAAAAACCTTGATGGTATGAACTGCAAATCCCTCTTGTAGTTCATCCAATAAAAGCTGAGCGGGAATGAACTTGTAAAAATAGCGTTGTGCTGCTATTAAGATGGGTCGGGGAGAACAAGGACCCCCAGTTGGCATGATTCAGACTATCATTGATTCGAGAGAACTTATCCTGAGATGGTTCAATCTGGATCAGGTTGATTCCTAGCGTTAGTTCAGAGCTTACATGCTCCATCACAAATTGTGATAATGTTTTGACTTGAATGGTTTTCATCTCACCAGAAGGGTCTTGTGGGATTAGTGACCCCAAGGAGGCCATAGTGTCCACAAAATTATTTGATGATCGATGGAGTGCCTCGATGTCGTACCATTCAAGTTTTTCCAGGAATTTATCCATAAGGGCTTTGTAGGCCTGCAGAACTGGGCATTTGCATTAGAATGCCCCTTTCACTTGGTTGAAAATTAACAACAAATCACCAAAGATGTTCAAGCATGTGATGTTCATGGTGATGGTTGTCTGAAGACCTATGAGCAAGGCTTCATATTCTGCATTGTTATTGGTGCATGGGAAATCAATTTTAAATGATAGAGGCATTAGAGCCCCTTGCGGTGTGAAGAATATGATTCCCGCGCCACCCTCTTGCTCACATTTAGAACCATTGAAAAATAGGATTATGTCGGCCTGTGACTCAGGCTCATCAGAATCTGGCGATTCTGAGACATGAAAGACCCCATCATCAGGTAGTTCTATAGTCAGAGGCTGATCATCTTCGAGAGGAGCCTCTACTAGTTGATCGGCGATGACTTGACCTTTTATGGACTTCTGTCCAATTAATTCAATGTAAAACTCCTTCAACAACATGATCCATTTTTTCGTGTGGCTACTATGATAAGTGCGACTCATCATGTACCGCAATGGATTTTCCTTAGACACAACATACATCGTATTGCTCAGCATGTAGTGGCATAGATTTTTGGTGGTAAATACCACTGCTAAGCATAGCTTCTCTACATATGCATAGTTAAGTTCATAACTGACCAAGGTGTGGCTAAGATAGTAAGTAGCATGTTCTTTATGTAGTTCATTTTTTTGGACTAGCATGGTGCCTAGTGCCACCTTTGTAGC
Organism: Wollemia nobilis; assembly: GCA_028583015.1. Classification (NCBI taxonomy): domain Eukaryota; kingdom Viridiplantae; phylum Streptophyta; class Pinopsida; order Araucariales; family Araucariaceae; genus Wollemia; species Wollemia nobilis. The sequence goes on along the minus strand of JAQPPZ010003353.1, from coordinate 2,001,816 downwards.
TGAGATGTATTAATAGAACGACACTCCTGGTCTAGGTGGTGCCAATACTGGTGGTGAAGCCAAGTATTGTTTAATGTCGTCAAAGGCTGACTGGCACTCGTCATCCCAGTGAAATGCTACCCCCTTGTGCAATAATTTATTCATGATTCAACACTTGTTAGATAGTTGTGCTATGAAGCACTTGATTGACGCAACCTTTCCCTGCAAGCTTTTGAGCTGCTTGATGGTGGTTGGGGGAAGCATTTCAAGGATTGCCTTTATTTTATTTGGGTCTACCTCGATGCCTCATTTTGAGACTATGAAACCCAAGAGTTTTCTAGATGTGACACCAAATACGCACTTCTTGGGGTTTAGTCTAACTTTGTGTTTGATGAGGCAATCGAGGATCTTGCTTAAGTCATAGAGATGATTAGGAATAAAAAGGATTTGGCCAACAAATCATCCATATAGTCTTCCAAATTTTTATGCATGTGAGTGTGGAAGATGTATGTCATAGCACCTTTGTAGGTGGCGCCAATGTTTTTAAGGCCAAAGGGCATGTCCTTATAACAAAATGTCCCCCAAGATGTTGTGAACACTATTTTGAGTTGATCGTCAGGATTGATATGAATCTGATTGTATCTTGAGAAAAAATCCATCAGGGAAAGCATTTTGTGGCCTGCTATAGCATCTACCAATGCATCGATGCTAGGCAAGGGTAAATCGTCCTTGGGACTCACTTTGTTTAGATCTCAAAAATTGGTGCATATGCGAATCCTCCCATCAGGCTTCTTGATGAGTACCATGTTGGATAGCCATGGTGGGTAGTCCACATAGATGACAAACTGTGCATCCAACAACTTTTGTAGCTCCTCTTTGACCATTAAGGCTACTGTTGGGTGCATCTTATGTAGTTTTTGCTTGACTGGATTGATTTTCAGATCAAGCGTTAGATTATGCGTGACTAGCTATGGGTCTAGCCCCGACATGTCTTTGTAGGACCATGCAAAAACCTCCTTCTTCTCTTTGAGAAGGGCAATGTAATTGGCTTGCTCTTTGGGGGATAAGCTTACCCCTAGATTTATGACTTACGGATTCATTGGATCAGAGCCGATGTCTACGTCAGTCATCTCTTCGATCGACATGTGGGACCCATCCTCCAACTGGTGTGGAGTTGGTATCAGGTGGATATCATTTTTAAATTTAGATCTATTTTTGGAATTTCGGGTTCCTCTTTAGCGTGGAATATATCCTAAGTTGGTCTTGGGGTGAAGTGAAGCATCTCACCGTAATGCCAGTACTTTTATGGGTATGGTGGTGAGTTAGTGCGATCCCAGTCTATGGCATCTAGTTTTAGATACAATGGTCATGCTAGATCGGTTGGATTGCAGATGAGGGCAGTTAAATCAATGGAGATCATGTTGATGAAGTGAGTTTGGTCTCCATTACCGCATGGGTGGTGACTCATACATTCTTGGTGATATTTGTGCTTTGTATCTGGCTCTGTGGGTATTGGCACAAATGGGTCGGCCCTATGTGTAGATAAAAGGACAGGGTCTACCCTTGGCACTGATGGATCTATAGGGTCTCTAGGTGGAAGGTGTTATTCATATGCCTAAAGTGGCAGATTCAACACTTGGTCCAGTTGTGCTTGGTTTAGGTGCCACTTATGCCTTGGCCCCATGTTTAGTTGTTCAAATATATCATCAATGTCCATGGGGTACTGTTGATATCACATATGGTTGAGATAGGCCATATCAGTCTCATCTTCATAACCACTGTCAGAGATCCATAGGCCTTCATTGGCTCCAACAACTGTTTGCGATATGTGGGGCTCACTCTACTCGATCAAGTTAATTTGATCCCATCATAGTTGTTTCACTCTCTACGAGAGGACCTGATTCTCTTGAGGTGGAATTTGCTCGATTGGAGCATTCAAGGGGAACATCGCTATGAAGTTCTCCTGATAGTCATTTATGGGTGTCACTTGTGAGTGATTTCTATCAGATTCGAAAGGTTCCCAAGGTGCTACCTCATACTCAGACTCATCTTCTAAATATCCTTCTTGGCCTTGTCTATATCCCTCTTGGAGGTAATTTCTTGAACTTTCCCCTTTCTCGATCGAAGGGGAGGAGTTGTTAAGGCCCACAAGGTTGGTTGTTAACAATGGGAGATAATCCCCCAATGTGTATGTTGTGTTAGGATTGGCATATGGATCTTGTGCCAACCCATCCTTGTTGCCTAGCCCTAGGCCTTGCATGTTCTATACCAAGATGTCAATGGGTAGAGGGTGGTTGAACCCTACTCCTAATTTTTTTTATGGCATCTGATATCTTGGTTGATAAAGAACTTGCACTCCTTGTTCATATCTGCCCAAACCATATCCATGCCAATTACATTGGACAAGATATTTCAAAGTGAATTATGGGTTGGAAAAATAGTTGACATTCTCAATAAATGGCTCTTCATCCTCCTCATCTTGCAGGTAAGGTTCAATGCCATTGTCAAGGCCCCCATATACAAAATTTTTCTGATTTGGTGGGTAGCCCAAAGGCACAATAGTGTCGATGGGGAGGCGAGGTCTCCCCATGTCCTGCATGGACTCAAGCGCGGGTGTTGCTACGATGTTTCGCACTAGATACTCCCCCAGGACCGTATTGGCCATCTCAATGGTGATCATTGGCAGTTGAGGGGGAGGGAATGGGAGTTCTTCCTGAGTCCACTCCATGTCGGGTGAACTAGGTGTCTTGACTTACATTCGGCTAGGAACCTCTTCGATAGAGATGGTTGAGACTGATTGCGGTGCCTCTTCCAGGGGTTTCTTCTCCTTTTCCTTCAGTGTGGCCACTGTAGGTGGCGTCATTGGTGAATGACCAGACGATGAAGATGGACCCGGTTGTGGATTTGAGGGACTTAACAACGGGGATGTATGCAGAATTAGACCCTGTTTGGATGGATTCAACTAAAATTCCAAATGTGTCTATGGAAGGGTCAATTTTGGCATCAGTTGCACTGCATTGCAATACTTGAAGGGATCTAAGTCTGACGAGACTACATGTACTTGCTCTTCATATGTGTACTTTAGGCATTGATGGGCTATCGAAGGGACACACTTCATGTCCCTGATCCAAGACCGGACTAGCAAGATATTATAGGCCATCTAACCTTCCAATATGTGGAACAAGTAGGAATAGTCTTTTGTCCCACTTGGATGGGCAGGACAATTGTGCCAACCGTCGATCATATCGCATCATTGAATGCCCGAAGAGTATAGGTGGAGGCCACAATGTGAGATATTGGCAACTTGAGGTGTTTCAATGCCACTTTTGTGATTATATTACTGGACAATCCAGTGTCCACTAACACCCTCTTAAATGGAGTCCCGTTGACCCGTGTAATGATGTACAAGGGTGAATCTGCCATATCACCAGTCATCAATTTCATCTCATCTTCTCTAAATGTAATGCCTAGCTCCATGCATCGTTTTACATGTCCCACAAAGTTGTTAAAAGAATCTGCTTCATGGGGTTGTAGCTCGATGGCCTTGAGTATCTCCATTAGAGCCTCCTTATGGGGCGATGATTTTTGTATGAGATCATATATGGAGAGCCTAGCCGACGTGGTCCTTAAACTTTGGGTAAGTCTAGTCCGAATCGTGGTCATTGGTCTAGGCATAGGAGGTTGCGTAGGGTGTTGTTGAGGTTGTGACATTGATGGAACCTCTCCTGTAGCTGCCATGGGGGCAGCTGTGCTTGGATACCTCTTGTTTCGTGTCACTGTGCTTATCATCCCTACATACCCCTACATGGGGTAGTTTTGTTTCACCTCATTGACTTGTAGAGTTTTTTCTTATGCATCAGGGGTAGGCAAGGGGTATTTTAAGACCTCCATCTGTTGGTTGTTTGGTGCTACAGGGTTATCCACCGCTAGCATATTATTGTCTATTAGGTCTTGCACTAAGATTTTGAACTTCCAACATGCGTAAAGGTCATGTCATTTCTGATGATGAAATCTATAGTACAAGTATTCCCTATAGCCCTTGGGTTTTGGCACATTGGGGGCTACGGGTCGACTTTCTAGCAGGTTTATCATGTTTGCCATGGACAAGTAGTCAAACAAGGAGTATTTAGACTCTATGAAGGGTGTGAATTGTTGCCTAGGTAAATGCTACTAATTTTTCTCTTGCCTATGATTTTCCTTTTCATAGGTGTCAAGAGGAACTGCCTGATAATTAACCTTTGGGGGCTATGTTTCTTGTCCAGGATTAGGTATGTTTATAGCAACCTAATTGACTACAGTGGGTTTCGGTTGTGTTCAACCAGTTTTGGCATTTTTGGGCCACTCTTTCTTATGTGGCTTGGAAATCTTGCCATCCTGTATCTTGACCTCCTCAATGATTCTGGATTGCGCTAGAGCTTCCTCGAGAGTGGCATATTGTTGCAGCTACAATAGCATAGAGATCGACCTCAAACAACTCTTTGAGAACATTTGGGTCAGGTCAGCCATGGGAGGGAGGTAAGGTAGCTTTGAAAGCAATGTCCTCCACCAATTTCCATAAGTCGCCATGGTCTCTTCCTCATATTGCCTGAGGCTAGCTAGGTCACTTAATGATGCCTTCTTCTTGGTATTGAAGGCAAAAAATTCGAGGAACGCATCCACTAGATGGTCCAGGTTACTGATGCTATGCTTGGGTAAACCAATCTGAGGTAGGGCCTACGAATGTGGTTATAAATGTTCTTAGAAGAAAAGCATCATTGTCCTGAATGTCGAAGCATTGGCTCAATAATCTTGTCATGTGCTCTTGGGCATCCTCATCCCCTCTAAATATTACCAATTGAGGTATTTTAAAGTGTTTAGGGTATGGGGGTGCAGGCACTAAAGGATGCATAGGGTGACTATGGAGCTGGCATAAAGTAGGGTTTTAGGGCCTAGAATTCTTGGTCTCCATAGACTCTAAGTGTTCTTGCAGTGCTTTGTATGCATCAAAAGATTTGATCTTTTCCTCCTTGGTTTGTTCCTATTGTGAATTACGAGGAACTTGAGGCCTATGGAGGGGCAACCGGGTAACACCCCGCCTGCCTTGGTAGGGCATTTCAGTTCGCTATTCTTCTTGCTCAAATTCCTCATAGGCTTCTTGAGGAGTTCTTGGGCATGACCTATAAACATGGGTGGGTGCCCGTAGAGGGTGCCCATCATTAGCTCTAGGGGTGGTCTCCCGCTCAGGTCTAGGATGTCTTGGAGGCAACACTTGATAAGGTCATGGAGACCTATATCGCATCAATGGGTTGTGCCTCTCATACAACTTTGTCCTATGCATGCGAGGGGTTGGGACCCTCTTAGGCACAGTGTTCTAGAGTAACTCGTCTATCTGACATCAAAGGCACTCTTTGCTAAGGTGATACAGGTGCTCTAACTATTTTTGGTCTTGCTCAAGTTGTGTGATTTGTTCTTGGTGGGCGGTATGTTTGGCAAATGCCAAGTCGATTTGTTCCTCTGTCATAAGTCTAGGAGGCCTAGATGCCTCCCCTACACATCTATCTTGGTCATGGTGATCTTAGATCTCTATAGGTCACTTCCCTCTGTCGAGGTTAGCGGCATTCACCTGAGGCTCTGGTCTTAGTAGGTGCTCCTGATAAATAGCAGGTGCAGAAGCGCATTGTTTTTGCACTGTGTATTGCTCTTGAGGAATGTAGTGGTTTTCCTCATGCTCCCTTTTGTATATGTGAAAGGGGCGGGCAAATTTGAATTGCCCTGTCTGAAGAGCCTTGTACTCTAGATTTGGCCTATTGTTTTTTATAGTAATAAGGGGTAGATGAGGGATGATGTATTCATGTGGCCCCTCCTTGTGGACCCTATGTTGTTCTAGAACTTCATCGTGCGGTGGCCACTCATAACGAGTATCTAAGGGAGCCCTCCCATCTATGTTGAGTGCCACATGTATGGACTCCTCCTGAAAGGGTCTATGTTGAATGGGCATGCCCCTCGAAGGGGTGCCTCTATAGTCCCGTTCCATCATGGTATTATGTGGACTATTTTGTGGGTCATGCCACCAAGGTGGTATAACCAATTCCTTAGGTCTATAGCGGAGGTGACTTGTGCCCCATTGTACACTTTCCATAGCTTCTACCCATGATTAGTTTTGGCTATGGGTGTACACCATGGTTGTGTTTCTCTACAATATGTGTACATTTTTATCTTATTTATGATTTTTTTTAGCTACACTAAACAAACAGGAGCCACACAAACAAAGAAGTGATTATCTCGTTTATGGATTAAATGTGTGCCCTAAATCTGGTTTAGTGTGTTTTGATTTTGTGGTGAAAACCTTGTAAAGAAAATTTTGTTGTATATGAAATATGAGGGCTCTTATATCTCCCAAAATGGTCACCCCTTCAATATACCACTGCCAGGCTATTATACCGAACCTCTCAATATACCAGCCCTTACGTGAGGGAAACTATTGGTATGCGAGAGCAGAACAATACGTGGAACATAGGCTGTATGGAAGGGGAATCGCTCTATTTTTGACACCTACCATAGAAGACTTATCCTCATGCACTGGGAATCACCCTAGATACACTTGGTCAGCTTTCATCAGGATTTATGTCTAGCAACAATGGTGATCGGGGTTATGTATGCAAAACTCAAGCCAAGGTGGTGATGAAATCCACCGTTGGTCTTAATCAAGTGTTGGGGTTTTACGACCAACTACTTGATGTTTATATTGTTACATGGTGTGTATGGTTCTTTTTACTTGCACAAAGAAAGAAAAAATGCAGTAAAATCTTCCATGCAAGCAAATAAAATAGAAAAATTACATAAATAGAGACAAAAAATTATAGAGGGTGTTCAGAAAACCTACCTCTTCTCTGCCCACACCAGATGCCCCTGAGTTTCTATTCAGAAACTACACAAAGAGCTAATCATCTTGGGGTGGGATGAATAATAGATATGTATTCATCATAGGGTGGGATGAATTTCTTATTCATCCTGGGGTGGCACGAATTCCAGTCTATATTCGTCACAAGGTGGCACGAGCAGTAGTCCAGTGCTTGAAATATTAACACCTGCAAGCAAAAACACAAAATTTTTATCAAAATTTTGATCCCCAAATTAGGGTACAATGTCCCACCATGATTGCCACTGAAATCATGAGGATACAAAAGCAATGGCGTACCGAGTGCGATGCAAACAAAACTATACGAAATGCTAAGTCCTACGAATGAAGAAAATGGACTAAAGTGCATGAAAGGGGAAAACAAACGAACTGAAACGAGATATAAAGAAAATGTAAATTGTAGACCTTTATTTTATTAATTTTTCTTTGGGAATAGGTTACAATACGTCTCATTCATTTCTATGGGCTAGGAGCATTATATATAGTTTTCTTACGCCACGGATGGTACGCTCCCCTTTGGGATCTTTCGTGTGCCCACATTTGAAATGGGTGGACCAAACGTCACCGCTGCTTGCATGAATGAATTTGTATTTCCTTGCTACCCCTTCTGTGTTGAGATCCTACATTCATAGAAACACCAAACGATTAATATCACCTACGGATGGAAGGAAACATGCAATCCCCAAGGCCTCCGGTTAATGCATGCATGGAATAATTAAAACGATAATCAAAACATGTTAGAATAAGATGAAATTTGGATAGAAGCATGCAAGCACCATCATGAAAACACCACAAAAGGAACAGTTATGAAATCTACTATAGATTTCTAATCACTCTAGGGTGGGACGATTAGGACTGCTATAAAATGTCAAAAAGAAACCTCCTAAATGTCTCATCCAAAGGCCTCCAAAACACATGTAAAGTTGGGGTTAGGAAAAATAGGGCATTTTGAGACGACCCAGGAGATCGGATTTTGCAGATTCAGCCTCGATCACCCTGTATCTGAAGATGCTCCTTGTATGGTAGAGAAAGGGAAAAACAATGAAAACACAGTCAAAACTCATCAGAATAGCATGAAATTTGACTAGAAGCATACATGAATGACATAAAATAATATGCAAAAGAAATAGTGAAGAAATATACTACATATTTCTAATCACTCTGGGGTGGGGCGATTAGGACTGCAGTAGTGCGAGGGGCGCCTAGGGGTAGGACGCCCACCGTTTGGGGCTTGGTTTCGACACCAATCCACTTGGTATGGGTCCAAAACCTCCTAGGTGGTTGTGTCAAAAAATTGTATGGGGTATTGTGGGAAAATTTTTGGGTTTTGGGTCTGGATTGCGCTTCCAATGTTCACCCAATAACCTCCCTTCCAAAAGAGAGATCAAGGATGTAAGAAGCACAAGTGAGAGATGAGGATGTAATTCAACATCACTCCATTGCTCCAAATGCTCTTGCTCTGTCCTTTTGGGGTGAGAAGACTCACCATTTTATAGACTTGAGGGTCTCTTATGAATGAACATGCAGAGGCGCCACTTGGCCATCATGCCTTTCCAGGGGAGAAAAGATACCTCCTTTATTAAGGGTTCCATGACTGCATTTATGACTACCTCTTTGAGATCAAAAATACTTACTCGCACTCCCATGCATTGAATGTCGAGTTGAGTGGTGGATCTGAGCTGCCATTTGTCAAGGTTTGACATTTTGCCTATCAAACCTGTTATTCGCCCCACCCTGGAGGGAATGCTACTAATTGTCCTGGGGTGGGATGAATACCAGTTTGTAATCATCCTAGGGTGGATTGAATAGGGAGCAGAGTGCCTGAAATGTGCCAAATTGACCTCTGACCTTCCAAAACTACTTTGGGAGTGGTTAGGACCACTGTTTAACCTCTGGGGGCTGCCCTAGGGGCTATGTATGTCAATTCGATTAGTGTTTGTTGTCACATAATTGGATTGGTGCTATTTTAGTGTGTACATATTCCTTTATTTATTCTAGTCAAATAATGAGTCTAGTCCTTATGATCTTATTGAGAATCAAAAGGATCTATTGGACTCTTGCATGGATGCTAAGATATGGTATAAATCCAAGGTTAAGAAAAATACAAACACACCTTCTATTACCATAAAATTTTAAGTGAATCTTCATCTTAATAATTGGACCGTTTATTTTGATTTTTCAAGGAATGAATCTGGGACAAGAACTAGTATATTTCCCATGTATATAACTAGTCTAGTTATTTTTATGATATTTCACATATTTTTTTGTCATTACCAACAATATAAAAAATATGAGGCTTTAATTTTAGTGCTCTTGACTACCCAACATATGAATGTTAAACACATTAATGTTCTAAGGGATTCACAAGTTATAGTTTATCAAATTTTTAGTATGTTGTTAAATCCCCACATCTGATCCTTTACCATTATGTAACAATAAAATTAACTAATTATTTTAAGTACTTTTCCACTAAAAATTCTATAAGGGATATTATTTTAGTTGGCTCTCTATCTGCTTTGGATAGAAAATATATACCACATGAAAACATCATTGAAACAAATGGTCTGGTAAAAATTCATGATATATATGTTCCTTTTGTTAATGAAGTCTCAATGAAAGTGGATATAATTGATGTTAATGGTATATATTATCAAAATTATTTAGCTAATCCTTTACATGGAGATATTTTACATTTCCTCAATAATTAAGCATATCCACCTAAGGCTAGTTCTACTTTGTGGTACCACATTGACAGGTGATCCTTTTTATATGTGATTCTTGATGGAATATTATACTATTGAAATCTTGATGATGTTCTTCTATGATGCCTTATAGAGGTTGAGATACAAAACCTCTATTTGATGTTCATAGTGCTGAATTTAGTGGTCATTCCATAACTTGTAAACTATAAAAAAATGGTCAAGTTTGGACTACAATAGAAGTTGACACAAACAATTATTTTAAACCATGTGATAAGTATCATTTCAATAATTATTAAATTTACTCCCATACCTAGGTACCTCATCCAATTGAGTCTCCTTGGCCTTTTTTGTTGAGTATTATATTATTTGGTCTAATGTATGTGTCACTTCGTGAAAGTGAAATGTATCAAAATAGAGAAGTGAGTGAAGATTCACATTGATATGTGGCATGTTGAGGACTTGTCTTAATGACAAGAATGAAAAAGACTGCATTTCCCAGATTTGTAGAGGAGAGCAATAGTCTGAGGACTGAAAATTCATGTATTGTATTATATTGGAGGTAACTCTCCATTTTTGGATCATACCTTTGAGCATGCAAGAATAATAGATGAATATATATCTTTTGTGATATATTTGTGTCAATATTTTATGTCTATCTTTATGTATGTTCTTATTGTGATGTTGTTATGTTTTAATGCATAATATTGTAATCCTAGTTAATATTTTGTTAACATGAAATAGTGTCATGTTCCAACATGGTATCCGAGCAAGGTTAAAAAAATCAAAAAAGAAGAGAGCTACAAAGAATTTGAGAGAATTTTTTAGACAATTTTCATCGTTCAATGACATAAAGAAAAATTTGAAGAGTTAGAGGAGAGAAGATTTGATTGAGGAAGGTGAGGAGTTTTTAGCTGTAATTTCATCATTTTGGGTAGCAAAAAAAATATAGAGAGATGAATAAAGAAAGCCAAGCCAAGTGCTATCCGAACAAGGAAGAAGTCACGTAATAAGGGATTTTAAGTCCCAAGAGAAGAGCGCTCTCCAAATTAATTTTGAATGCCATAAAAGAGACATCTAGCTATCCTAGAATCTACAGTATCATGATAAAAGCATTGTATGTTCAAGTGGAGCGATCGTGGGTTGTTATAGAGAATTTCCTATAAGAAAGGAATAACGCCTATTGTAAAATAGGAAACACTTTTGGAACAATGATACAGTGAACATTATCATATAAGAGTGAACTTGCAGATAGGCATCAACTAGATGTGAAAATACCATCACTTAGCCAAAGCAAATGATTATAGAAGGTAACGTTACAAGAAAAATATATGACTGTTTGTAGAGAGAATTTGTACAGTCAGAGAAATCAATGAGGGAAGAGCATTTGAGAAGAAAATTTCCATCATTGTGGCTCATTCAGGTTTCATAGTCCAAACAGAAGACAGGTTGTAGAGGAATCATCACGTTAGGTTTCAAGATAGTTGTAGATTTTGATGAAGACGATGCCTACATTTTTTTAACCAATAAAAAATATCAAACCCACCACTTAAAGGAATTTCCTAGTTGATTTTGTGGAAGACTTGTATGGTTTCAATGCGGATGATTCAGAGAGCTAGTAAGGAGATTAAAGTGGTAATGTTAGATATTACAACTACTAGACGATGAAGCCCACTTTTATACACATTCACGCATGAAGAAGCCACGTTAAGCACAGTAGATTAATAATTTGTTGTGGAAACATATTACTATCATGTGGATCTATTTAAACATTGTTGTAAGCATTGAAGAGTAATTTTATTTCATATGTGGGAGGAAAAATTACCTCAAATATTAACGATTAGAATTTACTGACGGCGTGTTACTAGTCGTTATAAAAATGAACGACCATTGTGGGTAGATAAATAGTCATCCCCTAACATGTGGTGGACAAGTGTCATGGAGGAGACAAAATATATTGAAGACAAAGACCAAAAAATCGTAGACCGTGCAAGTAGGCATCTTACACATAAAATGTAAACAATGAATATTAGAAGAATAGAAAAATCGTAGATAAATGTTTGAATTCATAGCAAGGATCACACACTATATTGGAGTTAAACAAGCTAGTAAATACTACCACTTATTTTCATATACTATAGTTGGAGAGGAGCATAGAATTCTCAAACCTATGCATCATAACTAGCACCGTTAAAGAGAAGAGCCCAAGCAAAGATGTGGCAAAAGTGGAGGTCAAACCTATCATAAATCAGCACCTGTCAAAGAAGACATTGACTACCACACTTCACAAGGTTTCAAATCTGCCACCTCACAACATCAAAGCAAGAAAATCCATAAGGTTTATTAAGGTAAAAATATGATATTATTGCTTGCTATAAATTAAATTTATATTGGAGTTACAAGGGTACAATTCATTTACTATTGCAATCATCCATTTAGCATTAGTAATGTATTAAGCAAGCAAATTTTAGGAATATTTATATTTTAAAATAATAAAGTGGGAGGTATAAGGTTTCAATTAGGAATTAAAATCTTAGTAGTTCAAATATTAACTTTTAAAATTTAGGAGACTCAATATTTCCTTGGAATTTTTTTTCTTGAATTGCTTTAATTTTGGGAGGTAAAAGGTTTTCTACCTCAAACGAAAAAATAAATCAAAGGGGGGAAGAACAATAAAAAATGACAAAAGGCAAAAAAAAAAAAATTAAAACATTTGTTCATGAAGCCAAAGAAGATGAAAATGATGTGTCAGACAAAGTGTGGAAAGATTTACATTCCATTATTTAAAAATCCAAAAAAGGAGAATATTTATTACTTCAACAATAGATGCAAGGAATCCTTAATGATGTTAATGATAGTAATGAAAATTTTATCACCATAACTATTGTTTTTTGGAAAGTAATATAAAAGGGAATTATTACTCTTAATGTTTTCAAAATCAAAGCACAACTAAACAAACCATTGATGAAGGATTTTATTTGTGATACCAATAATTTGAATCCCATAATGGAGGATGAATATTGTGATACTAATGATCTTTGTGAGCAATAAAAAGATGCATGTTGTGATCCCTTTCCAAATGAATGTGACATGTGAAGAACACAAGCTTATACTAAGAGGGGGTGCATAGTATAATATAAAGTTTTACTTTTCTTTTCAATTCAGTATTATCCAATTTTATCAATTGCAATAACTTTCTAAATTAGTATTAACCAATATCGTCAATAAAATTAATGATAAAATGCACAAATAATCACACACATGAGAGACACAAATTTAACGTGGTTCACCCAATGTGGGCTACATCCATGAATACAATATTTCTTATAAATTTTCTCAACCAATCTCTTGGGAACCAATTCCCAATTACAATATTTATGGGCACCAACCCAAAGGAGACACCAATACACTATGCTCAAGTTCATGGACCTCTATCTATAAGATACCTCAATTCCTTTTGTTCTAATTCATGGACCTCTATCAATAGAAGACCTCAGTTTTCTTTGTTCTAATACGTGGACCTCTATCCATAGGAGACCTCAATCCCCTCTGCTATGGTTCATGGACCTTTATCCATAGGATAACTCTATCCCTTGTACTTTTGTTTGTAGACATCTATCCATAGGATATCTCAATCCCCTCTACTCATATCTTCCTCAAGCCTTCACACAAGACTTACTCAAATCTACTTATCAAAATATGTTCTTAAATATTCTTATATTTATTCCAAGTCTACACACAAAACTTGCTCAGACTTGCTTACCAAAACCTACTTTAAGTCTTCTCACAATACTTGCTCAAATCTACCTCAAACCTAATTTTAGTCTTCTCACAATACTTCCTCAAATATACCTCAAAGCTGCTTCAATTTTGCTCAATTCTACTCACAAAAAATACTCAACCAATCCCAAATCTTGCACACAAATGATATTCAAAACAATACTTGTATCTCTTTCAAAAATACTTTCTTTAACTAGGCAATTCAAACATATACTATCCAAAATTATTTCAAGACTTTATAAAGAATAATATGCAATTCAAATGCTCAATATGTTCTCTTCACAAATTCCCTCAAAGCACATGTACAAATTTATCCACAAGCTGATTTCTAAATCTTGCTCAATGAATTTCAATGTCACTAAAACCAATCCTCAAATTCTTCACAAATTCATTCAACAATGATGCACAAGAATGGTAAAAAATAATGCTTCACAAATCTCTTTTGTTTTCTCAAAGTAAAGCCTTTAATAATAACCAAACCCCTCAAAATATCATGCAAGAGTGCAATCAACAAATAAAAATAAATACACCTTATGACTCCTTTTCTCATATGCAACAATCTCTTTTATATTTCTTTTTCAATCATGCAAATCAAAAGTATTTATAATATACATCCTTGTAATAAATTTTTTGCACAATAAAAGACTTCATACCATACACATCCTTATATATCCTATTTGCCAATATAAAGACTTTATATCAATTACTCTGATAACTCTTTTTCAGATATTAATCAAAATATTATAAATACATCATGCAACAATTTTATGGCATGGATGAGAATTGACCCTTTGACCTCTAGCACCCAAACCTTGCTTGTAACCATTTGGGCTAACCAACTAAATGGAACTTCAATCTTCTCCCACGATCTTATACTACACTTGAAATCTGGTTTCCAATGGATGAAGCGCTCAACCCTAATTTCTATCCTTTCCATTTACAATGCATGCAAATGTTAGCACTTTCATCACTAGGATTTTTAGGTCTTCTCTGGCACGTTTTCCAAAATCCTAAAACACTTCTAGCATATTCTTTTATCCAGAAAAATATATCTAAAACATCAATTACTTTCACAAGGCACATAACTCCTTCAATGTCTCATAAATGTCCGAAGCAATTTTCAAGAGTAAACAATAATAAAAAACTTTTTGAACAAGGATGAAATACTTCTCCAATAGGAGACAACAAACGATCTCTGAGATAACAAAACTTGGACTCACAAGTGACACACATAGCTCTTTTGAAATACAAAAAAAAACTTTCACAATGCTCAACAAATAACACACCGGGCTCTTTCGAATGGCAATAGAGGACTTACACAAAGCTCAATAGATAACACAACACACTGCACTCTTTTTTGAATGACAACCAGAGACTTTCACAAATGATAAGCCAAACACTTATGAATTGCAATAAAATGTACTTATAATATTGAGCAATTGTGATCCACAAACTCCAACCAATACATCCAATAATGCTGAACATAATACCAATGAATGGTGCTCAAAAATCACACTACACTCTCCTTCCAGCCATGATGCTCAATCAAAAATCACATTGCACTCTCTTTCCAACTACAACATTAAATCGAAAAGCACACTACACTTCAACAGATGCTCAAGTCTTTTCTCAAATGATGAATTCTCTCAACTAATTGTGGATTCATTCTAACAAGTGCTATATTTCTCAGTTGTCATTCGCATCATTTATCACAAAGATTTTTAATCAAAAATCCAATTTATATCTCTATGTTATCCTCATCATTATATCAATCAAAGTTTTCTAGATATCTCTTTATCATTTACATAAATATATCAATCAAAGTTCATTGGATATCTCTCTATCGTATAAGCACACACATATATTTCAATATCATCGCTTATACACTTACTGGAGGAGAAATGACTAATATTTATATTTCATAAGCCAAGAACCTTTGAAACTTTAGTAACATCGATGCATCCTTGAAATCAAAAAATGTTGGCCCTTTTTACCTTTGGAACTTTATAATATTAAAAATATATTATACTATAGTCTTATATGTTGGAGCCTAAATCCTTTATAAAGTTGAGTTATAATATTATAACATAATCCTTTTAGGCTCGTTAAATATCTTAAGCCTTTTGGATAAAATAATACAAACTTGTGGCCCATGTAAACCTGGTTCTTAATTATGTAGAGTCCCATACCTTTAAACCTCTTTGTTCCAAGCCTCTTAAAACGTTTCTTTTATAATATTAAAATAATATATTTAAATATTATAGTCCTTAAGAATATTTGCCTTGCTTTGTAATAAACCTTGCTATATGTGTCTTGAATACCATGTTCTCTTTATCATCCAATTATAATTAGCTCATGTAACTTTTGACATCAATGACAACTCGACTACTCAATATTTCCAACAATCTCCCGCTTTGTCATTGATGGCAACCCTTTCAAAAAAATATTCTTTTAGTGCAACTAGATACTAAAACTGCTCCCCTTGAGAAGTTGCTTCCCCTCAGTGAAATATCTCCCCCTCACTAAAATATCTACCCCTTTGACATCAATGGCAAAGGGCTCTTTGGGGCTAAAAATTAAACATTTAGCATAGCCCCCTCACCACCTTCTCTTGAGGTGGTTAATTTTGGTATGGGGGTAAGACTACTCCAAACTTACAATGCTCTCCTTTTTTCTCAAATTTATCTTTCCACACTTTTGTAGTCATACCTCTTTGAGATTTTTGAGCATCCTCTTTCTTACTTGTCCTTGGAAGTTCTGGAAATTCTATTCTACACCACCTTGTTGTATGCCCAAAATTATTACAATTGAAACACTTGATGTTGTAGTTCTTGAAAGGTGTAAATATCCTGAAAATTCTTTTAGTGAAACCATAATCTTTTCTACCATGAACCCTATAGTGTATAGCTTTGTGATGAAAACAATTACATGAGTAACAATAACCTTGAAATAAATATCCATATTTGAATGAGTTTAAGTTCCTCTTAGTCAAGCCATAATCCTTCTTTCCATGAACTCTGCAATGTATTGCTTTATGACCAAAAATATTACATGAGAAACAATACCCTTGGAAGAAATATTCATCTTGCCTTGGAAAATATGGTCTCTTGGTCCTTTCAATGCCTTATTTGTGACGATCCATATTTCTTGATTGTGCATTGTCTTCTTCTTATTTTATGCTTCTATTTTCCATTTCATCAACATAGGTCTTAAGTTATTCTTCAATCTATTCCTCTGAGACTTCCTTTTATTTTGAGCTTGACTCCCCCTTTTGTACCTCTTGACCTTCTCCATAGCCTAGTCCTGTTTTTATATATGAAGATATTTGTGCTTTGATAATGTTATTCAAATATTTTGAACTATTTCCAAATCTATGCAGCTTATCCTTTGAATATTTCACTTCCATCCTTAGAGAAACCACTTCATGTTCTAATATTTCACATTCTAACTCTTTTGCGTCTAATTTTTCAGCCATACGTTCTTCAACTCTTCTTGCCTCTTCAACCTAAATACTTAAATTAGTGTGATCTTGTAGAAGCTTTGCTTTTATTTTCTCTTCCTCTTGAATTTGAGCCTTTAATACTAAGTTATCCTTTTTAATTCTGTCTAATTCTTCAAGTGCTATAGTAAATTCCTCTTCCATATAAATTGTGATTCCTTTATTCTTTTCTAAATTCTCTTCTTTTTCTAGGTATTCAATTATAAGAGTAACTTCTTTCTCTTCTACTTGGTCTTCAATGGAAGTATCATTTTACTCTTCTACTGCCAAAAATAGAATCTCTTCTTTTTAACTATTTGAATAAATTTCATCATTGTCACTTGAAGCACTGCTTGCTTCTTCAACATAGATATTTTTCTTATGCCTTGGAAAAATCTTCTTCTCATGCTTGCCTTGACCATGCCTATCTTTCTTTTCATGCCTAAATTTTCTTTCTTTCTTCTTCTTTTAATCATGTTTATCCGCACTGCTACTATACCCATTTTGTGGATAATATGTTGCATAGTGACCAATATTACCACAACTAAAATATTTCACATTTTGCATACTATTTTATTTCCTTGAACCCTTCTTATTTATTTTCACAAAATTATCCTCTTCATCACTGCTTGATTCATCACTTGTTTTTTATTCTTTATCCTTTGGTTTCTTTGAAGCTTTGAATGTTGCTACCCTTTTGGATGTTTGATCCTTTTCTATTCTCATTTCATAAGATTTGATAATACCATGTAGTTCATCTATCCTCTAGGTTGCAAGATCCTTTATTTCTTCTATTGTTGAAACCTTTGAATCTTACCTCATGGGTAGTGATCTTAAAATTTTCTGGACAATAGTATAATCCTCCATATTTTCTCCAAGTACACAAATTTTGTTAACAACTTCATCAAAATGAATTAGATACCTAGCAATATCTTTCTCATATTTCATATTCAATTTCTCAAACTTCCTCCTGTGAGTTTGAAGTTTTTTCTTCTTAACCTTGTCATCTCCTTCATATGTATTCTATAATTTGTCCCACATTTATTTTGCTAATTCGCAATGCATAACCTTCATAAATTTTGTTTCTTGTAATCCACTTAAAATTGCATTCATTTCATTGGAATTATTTTCTTAAAGTTTCTTATCACTTATATCTGTTGTAGGAGTTGCGGGTGTTGTGTACCCATTCTCAACGGATTGCCATGTATCAATTCCCTGTGCCATAAAAAATATCTTCATCTTGACACCCCAAAAAGCATAGTTAGTCCCATTAAAAAAAGGAGCTATGTGTGTTGAAAATCCTTCTTGATGAGCCAACTGTGTTCCTATAAGATATTCCTTCAAGTTTTTAGGCTTACCTGAAGGAACCTGCTCTAATACCAATTGAAGAACATAAACTTATACTAAAATTGCGGTGAATAGTATAAGATAAAATTTTACTTTTCTTTCCAATTTATTATTATCCAATGTTATCAATTACAATAAATTTCAAAAGTAGTATTAACCAATATCATAAACAAAAGTAAGGAGAAAATGCATAAATCATCACATACATGATAGACATAAATTTAATGTGGTTCACCCAATGTGAGCTACGTCCATAGAGAAAATATTTCTTATAAATTTTCTCAACCAATATCTTGGGAACCAATTCCAAACTACAATGTTTATGGGCACCAACCTAAAGGAGACACCAATCCCCTATGCTCAAATTCATGGACCTCTATCCATAGGAGACCTTAATCCCCTTTATTATGATTCATGGACTTCTATCCATAGAAGACCTCATCCCCCTTTGTTCTGATTCATGGACCTTTATCCATAGGATACCTCAACCCTCTCTGCTCTGGTTCATGGACCTCTATCCATAGGATAACTCTATCCCATCTACTCTATTTTGTGGACCTCTATCCACAGGAGACCTCAATCCCTTCTACTCATATCTACCTCAAGCCTTCACACAATACTTTCTCAAATCTACTTACCAAAATATGTTCTTAACTTTTCTTAGATCTTCTCCAAGTCTACACACAAGACTTTCTCAAACTTGGTTACCAAAACTTGCTTTAATTCTTCTCACATGACTTGCTCAAATCCACCTCAAACCTGCTTTTAGTATTCTCACAATACTTGCTCAAGTCTACCTCAAACCTACTTCAATTCTTCTCAATTCTGCTCACATAAAATACTCAATCAATCTCAAATCTTGTACACTAATGATATTCAAAATAATGCTTGTACCTCTTTCAAAAATTATTTCTTCAACTAGGCAATTTAGACATATTCTACCCAGAGTTATGCATAGTGGTCAATATTCACAAATTGATTGAGTATTAGGATTTTCAAAATTGTAAATTGGAAAATATGAGGACCCTCGATTTCGGCCCATTCGCCTAAAATTTTTAGGACCAATTTATTTTTAGGTTTAATTCACCATAATATATATCTAAACATAGGCATATTTATACTCATTGGAAAGCTCATTTAAATCCTGATCTAATGGTGGTATGTTTATAAAGTTATAAGATAATTTAATAGGTCAAAAATGGTCACAATGATGACCTTATATTTTAGGGCTTCAAGTACCCCAAATTTTGGTATGAAGATGCTCGATTTGATTTTCTTAGGATTCTCCATGATTCACCTTGATTTTGATTAGGATTCACCATTTTTTTACAAGTACAGTTTGATTCCAACCCCTTATGCATAACCCTAATTCTACCCATAATTATTTCAAGAACGTATAAATAATAGTATGCAATGCAAATTCTCAATATATTATCTTCACATAGTTCCTCAAATCCCATGCACAAATTTATTTGTAAACTATTTTCTAAATCTTGCTCAATCACTTTCAATGTCACTCAAACCAATGCTCAAATGCTTCACAAATTCATTCACCAATGATGCACAAGAATGGCCAAAAATAATGCTTCACAACTTTCTTTTGAAGTAAATACTTTAATAATAAGCCAAACCCCTCAAAATATCATGCAAGAGTACAATCGACAAATAAAAATCAATACACCTTATGACTTCTTTTCTCATATGTAACAATATCTTTTATATTTTATTTTTCAATAATGTAAATCAAAATTCTTTATAATATACATCCTTGTAATCAATTATTTGCACAATAAAAGACTTTATACCATACACATTCTTATATCTCCTTTTTTACAATATAAAAAATTTACATCAATTACCATGATAACTATTTTTAAAATATTAATAAAAACATTATAAATACCTCATACAATAATTTTATGGCATGGATGAGAATTAACCCTTTGACCTCTAGCACCCAAAACTTTCTTGTAACCATTTGGGCTAACCAACTGAATGGAACTTCAATATTCTCCCATGATATTATACTACACTTGAAATCCTTTTTCCAATGGATGAAGCGCTCAACCCTAATTTCTATCCTTTCCACTTCCAATGCATGCAAACTTTAACACTTTAATTACTAGGATTTTTAGGTCTTCTCTGGCACATTTTCCAAAATCCTAAAAAACTTTTAGCATCTTTCTTTATCCGAAAAAATATCTCTCAAATGTTAATGATTCTCACAAGGTGTGGAACTCCTTCAATGTCTCATAAATGGCCGAAGCAATTTGCAAGAGTAAAAAATAATGAAAAACTTATCGAAAAAGGATGAAAGAATTCTCCAATAGGAGGCAACTGACTATCTCTAAGATAATGAAACTTGGACTCACAAGTGACACACTCTTTTGAAAGACAACAA
This sequence comes from Wollemia nobilis, assembly GCA_028583015.1. Taxonomy (NCBI): domain Eukaryota; kingdom Viridiplantae; phylum Streptophyta; class Pinopsida; order Araucariales; family Araucariaceae; genus Wollemia; species Wollemia nobilis. The sequence continues at coordinate 1,981,234 of JAQPPZ010003353.1, read as the reverse complement.
ATTACTTTCATAGTTCTCAACAAATAGCACATCAGGATCTTTTGAATGACAACATAGTACTTACACAAAGCTCAATAGGTAACACAATACACTGCACTCTTTTTCGAATGACAACCAAAGACTTTCACAAATGATAAGCCAAACACTTATGAATTGCAATAAAAATGTACTTACAATATTGAGAAATTGTGATCCACAAACTCCAACCAATACATCCAATAATGTTGAACATAATACCAATGAATGATGCTCAATAAATCACACTACACTATCCTTCCAACCATGGTTCTCAATCAAAAATCACATTGCACTCTCTTTCCAACCATGACATTAAATCAGAACACACACTACACTTCAAAAAATGCTCAAGTATTTTCTCATACGGTGGATTATCTCAATGAATGGTGGATTCACTCACTTTAACAAGTGCTAGATTTCTTAGTTTCCATTCACATGATTTATAACAAAGTGGTTCATTTAAAAATCCACTGGATGTCTCTCTACCTTCTGCATCATTAATCAAAGTTTGTCGGATATGTCTCTACCATTCTAATAAATATTTCAATCAATTTTCATTAGATATCTCTCTTTCGTTCGCATAAGAACACAAATATATTTGAATATCATCACTTACACACTTAATGGAGGAGAAGTGAATAATGTTTATATTGCATAAGCCAATAACCTTTGAAACTTTAGTAACATCAGTGTATCTTTGAAATCAAAAAATGTTGGCCCTTCAAACCTTTGGAACTTTATAATATTAAAAATTATTATACCATATTCTTATATTTTGGAGCCTAAATACTTTTTAAAGTTGAGTTGTAATATTATAACATCATCCTTTTAGACCCATTAAAATATCTTAAACTTTTTGGATAAAATAATACAAACCTATGGCCCATGTAAACCTAGTTCTTCATTCTATAGAGTCATTTTATCTCATGCCTTTAAACCTCTTTGTTCTAAGCCTTTTAAACCTTTTATTTTATAATTTTTAAATAATATATTTAAATATTATAGTCCTTAAGAATATTTGTCTTGCTTTGTAATAATCCTTTCTATATGTGTCTTGAATACCATGATCTCTTTATCATCCAACTATAACTGCCTCATGTAACTTTTGACATCAATGACAACTCAACCACTCAATATTTCCAACAACTTGTACATGGTTTATGATTGTTCAGAGAGATCCTATACCATTGTAATTGATGAGGATATAGACTCAAATAATGATAGAAATAGTGATGCTCAAATTTGTTTTGAGCAATGTAATGATGGTTTTGGCCATTTTGAGAAGCACACTAAGGGGATTGGTTCCAAATTGCTACAAAAATAGGCTATAAACATAAAGGTTTGTAAAAGAATGAACAATATATGAAAGAACCATTTGTACCAATAGTAAGACCAAAATGTGAAGGTCTTGGATATATAGGAAAGGTCGATCAAAATTATTCAAGCATAAAATTTGTAATAGGTAATAGTGATAACAAATTGGTGACAAAAAAAAATGTGAGCATTATGGTAAATATGGGCATAGTATAGAGAAATTTTGAAATATCTATTCTCGTAAATTTTGTAGAGAACATAACAATTCACACATATTTTTCTACAAAAAGAAAGAAAATAATGTATATTATAAATAAATTCTGGATGGATTGATATGAATGCTTGGGATAATCTAAAAGGAATGTTGTATGGTTTCTTCAAAAGGAAACCAAGTATGATCAAAATTTGATAATATGTAGAGATAGTGGCAAATAGAGAATGAAGACAATTTTTATGAAGGGTAAATGTGTAGTCATCAAATTTGTAAATTTTTAACCAAATAATATACTAAAGGGGGGTGTTTTGAGTATTACATTATTTGGTTCAATGTATGTGTCACTTTGTGAAAGTGAAATGTGTCAAAAGAGAGAAGTGTGTGAAGAGTCACATTGACATGTGGTATGTTGAGCACTTGTCTTTATTACAAGAATGTGAAATTTTACATTTCTCGGATTTGTAGAGGAGAGCAGAATTTTGAGGGCTGAAAATTCATGTATTGTATTATATTAGAGATAACTCTCAATTTTTGGATCATACCTTTAAGCATGCAAGAATAATAGATGAAGATATCTCTTTTGTGATATATTTGTGTCAATATTTTTTTTCTATCTTGATGTGTGTTCTTAGTGTGATGTTATGTTTTAATGCATAATATTGTTATCTTGGTTAATATTTTGTTAACATGAAATAGTGTCATGTTCCAACATTTTCCAACTTGGGTTTTTTACCATGTAGGATCTATCTCTCCTATGTCCTCTAATGGGCATTATGTCATCATAATATTAACATAATACTTTAACAAGTGGGTGGAAGATAAATTAATTACAAATCAAATAACCCTCACTTTGTCTAGATTTATCTTTAGTCAAAAATAGTGTAAATTTTGTCCCTCTTAAACTACACTTTAGATAATAACACTTATTTTAAGAACAAAAAAACTTAGGAATTGATTTTACATTGAAAATTTCAATATCGCTTTTCCAATCTTTATTATCTACAAGGGAATGATCAAGCTAAATCTAGCAATAATATTTTGGTTAATATTTTTAAAAAGATAGAGAATAGAAGAAATAATCACACATGAAGTTATATCTTTATTGTGGGTGTATTGATCCAATATTTATATGTCCATAACAGAAACCTATTTTTCTTCAATTTATGTTACTAAATTCATTTTGTCTCTTCAGATTAAATTGTCATCCTTACACTTTTCTTTCTAGAATTTGTTGATGCATGATGACTATCATCAAGAGTATAAGGAAACTCATCTTGTTAAGCTCACTACTATATATTAGAGGAACCTACATGCTCTTAAGGACTATAGAGCCAATAATATTCATGTCACCAAGCAATATAATAAGAAAAAAATTCATTATGATTTCCATGTCAGGACGCATGTCCTCAAACTTTATAATATGCATGAAAAATATATTGCCAAGAATATGTAAAAAAGGATTGTTTCATACATTGTAAAATACTTTTATGGGTCGAGGGTAATGATATTTCAAATAATTGATGAATTTGAGTTGGAGGAACCCACTAATTCTAGGCACATAAAACTCTTTTACAGGTAACCCCTTTGAATTCACTTATACAATCTTTGTGTATTTGGATTGTATGTTGAATTTATCATATTATTTTACAATTTGATTTCTTTGATTGTTTTTTTGTAAGTCCTTTTTTGTATTAGTTATATATCTTCTTGAATAGTAGCATGTCTCTATGTTTTATTATGTTTTTCTCTATGGACCATGATCACCACTTTATGTGACAATCTTAGTCTCCTCGAAATTTAAACTTAGTAAATATTGCTCTTATCATATATTAATATTTCTTTATTTTATTTGTGTATTTTATATTATATTTTATTTGTTACTTAATGTTTGCCTTCCTTTTCCCTGGATTATTTTTGTTAACTTTATTTCTACTTTGTTTTATCTCCTATGTCATGGTGTTGCTATTGCTAAGAAGGGGCATCATGATCTCTTTATGTTCTCTCATATTATTTAATGTTGACACTCTACTTCAAGTGACATAAAGCAACCACATTGGTTCAACCCATTCTATCTTCCATATAGTAAGTCGTTGAAACACCAAGGCAGCCATTTTGTTTGTTTTAATAAAAATATTCAAAATATAATCAATCATTCCATCAATCCCAATTATCTCCTATTTTAAGGTGCTTGTTAAGATATTGTGATTTTTTGGATGCTACAATGCATAAGCTTATACCATTTCCAATGGGGAAATTAGGTTATTATTTTATAGGGACCTCTTACTTTGGATGCATTGTTATATGTATCTTGTCCATTTTTTTGCTTATGTTTTATTCTCCCTCTATCATGGGGTTATTATTGTTAATGCATAGTGCTAATTGGATAGGATAAGCCATTATTTAGATCAAGAGGCTAATAATCTATAAATTTCTATGTTGGTGGTGTACTCTTGGTCCACCACACAATAGTTTATGGTCATTATTCTTCACACATCATGGTTATTTGATATTATTTTTATGTTTGCATTTTCTTGGATCTATGGTAAGCATGCTTATTGACACATCATGCTTGTCAAAAACCATGGGTCTTTTAGATCCAATGTACATATCATATACATCATATTGGTGGTGGTTTCCTTTTGATTTTTCCCTACTATAGTAGTGATTGTATTTTTTGACATATCATGTTTTCTAGATATTGTGTGTCTTTTATTCCACTTGTAGTGATGAGCATGATTGTTTACACATCATGCTTACCATACACTATATGGTGTTTTAGAGTTGAGATACATATAACTTGCATATCTTCTAGGTGGTGTTACCTCAATATACCATTCCTACAATGGTAGTGTTGTAATAATGTTTGTTAGATATTTTATATATTTTCTCTTTCCATATATACTAATTAGCATGCTTATTCACAAATCATGTTCACTAGATATTATAGTGTGTTTTTTGACTACTACAATGCTATGCATTGTTGTTGAAACATCACATGTGTTGTATACTATATGAAGTATTTTAGGCCAAGATACACATCACTTACATCATTAGTTGGTGATCTAATTTATGTCCTCCCTAGGTGCATTTTTTTACCTTTAAAGGCATCTCTTTAAATTGTCATGCAATATTTTAGGTGACATGTTGCATATATTTATCATTAATATATCATGCAAAATATTGTTTGACTGCTAAATTTCATCAATGTTTAATCTCATGAGTTTTGAGCATTAAATATTTATCATGAATACATTTAATAAATATGGAATACAATGGAAAAAACATTTCACTAAAAAGCATCGTCACATCATAAGCAACAAGCATGTTCTAAAATATTTCCTATACATATACATACATACATATACATATATATATAGAGAGAGAGAGATATTACATATGGTATAAGAAAGGCATTGTGTGTCATCATCCTAGACAACCTTGTTTTCCATATACATAATTATGAGCTCCAAAAATCCTATGTAATAATCTATGGAGTGACCTGGTGGCTATAAAGAATCATCTTTATGATACATAAAATGCATATGATTATGGATACAAAATTATTCCCTATATATCTTAAACTATATGTCAGGTACCTATGCCTCTATGCAAAAATAACTAAGTGGGATCTCTACAACATGGACATCTTGAGCACCACCATATCTTCCTATATGTGCACTACATCCAATTTTACATATGTCAGTTGCTATTGAAATACTTTCTCTCTATTAGTATCTAGTTCTCTACTATCCCATCCTCTTGCCTCAACCACAACTCTTGCTCTTACTCTTGAAGATGCTCTCCTCTTATTACCCTAGTCAAAATGGTATCAAGATGATGGTACTAGATATATAGGTTTGTGGGGTTCTCTAAGCGTCTATCTTGTGAAAAATATCTTATCAATAGGTTATAAAAATCTAGAATATCACCTAGGATGATTCTCTTTAGTCCACCAATAAGATCTATATATTCCTAGGTTATCTCTACATTCACATAAAAATAGATTTTTAGATAGTCATATATCATGTATTGTATTATAAAATATCATAAATACATGATAATCTAACACTAACTATACAGGAACTTAAAAAAATAAATATGTACTAAGCTAACTCCAAAAATGACCTCTTGAGTATACTTGGGTAACCTAACTATCGCACCTAGTTTTCCTCCTCTAAGGAGGACGTATCAAGGTCAAAAATATCCACTCTAACCTCATATATGTAAATATCATCTACATATATGTCCTTATTTGATCCCTCTATATCCTCATCAAGTTTTTCCTCCTTAGAAATTATGATCTCCTTTATTGCACCCTCTATAGCCTCCTCTTCTAGGTTCTTCTTTCTATTACTCGATACACCCATCACTTTGGATGGCTTAACCATATTCCACTACGATGTTATGATAGGCGATTAAATATCCACATGTATGCCACTAGATAGTACTCAAAACATAGGAGTAGCAACTATGGTCTCCCTTATAATCCTTAATACATATACAATAGGTTGTTCATTTCCAATTATCATCTATTTGGTGATGGGTTGCACACCATGTTTGTTTTTTATTCTCTAGTATGTACATTGAGTTACTAGGAATGAGAGTGTCTCATATAAATTAAGGTCTTAAAATTACCTTAGGACCTTCTCTACCCTATAATTTTATATAACCATCAGTCAATGATCATGTACTACAATTATCGACCACACCCTTCCAATTTGCTACATATCCTAGTTGTATATCTACCATAGGTAGTTATGAATGTTGTTTATTTTATATTTCAATCAATAAAGGTAGTATTTAGAGGAGGCATGCACTATATATGCCCCACAACCAAATGAGTATAGTCCTAATAATTCTAACTCTAGTTATCAAGGGTTCCTATAAACTTAAAATTACTTTAAAATTGCATTGATGATTTAATTTTTTTACCTTTAATTAACATATTGTAAAATAAACATAAAAAAAATCAAGAAAAATATAAATTCTTGACAATCAAAGGATTAAAATAGGATTTTAAAATAATTTAATAAACCTAATAACAATGCAACAAGCTGAAAATAAATTAAACTATCAATTAAACATTCTATCCATTGTGTGATCAACATTGCTACTTAATAAAAATGCACAAAAAAAAAGAACTTTTCAAGAGAGACAAAAAAATTAATCTATAGGAAGCCCTATCTCCATATCATAAGTGCCTCACTCTAAAGTCTAAACACGGAAATCTAAATAGGTGGCAATCTATGTTAGAAAATACACAAAATATAGATAATATTTAGTAATAAAAAAATACTCCCAAATATCTACATTCTCTCCATTCCTTGTTGGATCTTGGAGATAAAAATTTGTAGAATTTTCCCAATAAATATTTCCTAAATTCTAGGATAATTCTTAGGAAATATGTTAGGAATCTTATAAAAATATAACTATTATAATCCTAAATGTTTACAATAATACAACCCATAATATAAATAGGTTTATGTTGTTGTGGTTGGTACATTCTTTCTATTGGAGAACAATTTGCATGGATGTGTCTCTTATATATAGATTGTTGCTTCAAAATGGCTTCCAATCTCTAATTCTACTATTTTTAGTTTAATGACAATTCCAATCTAAAATTACCATATTGGCTATAAAATTTATTCATAATGTGAAATATAGCAATCAAAATTTGAATTTGATCTAGTGAATGTAACCATGAATATAAACTAATATTTATGCTCAAGATATTATAATCATGAATTTATCATTATCATTTATGAAAATAAAACAAACCGCTAGTAACCATGCATATAAAATTAAATGAAAACTAGATCAATAGTTAGAATGAGGGAGATGGTGAGTGGGAATGATGAAAGTGCAAGCAATAAGTAATGTGGAAGAGGGAATGATGTGAGTGCAAGCAAGTAGGATTTATAGCAATAAGTATTTTTATCCTTGTGATTTAGATGGTTTGTTGCATCCTAGTGGCCAACAGGGCTTTGGAGTTGGTTTCGATGGGTCCCTCTGGATAATTTTGACCTAGTTGCCTCTTAGAGCCAAACTGTAAAGATATTTTCTAGGAAACTCTTGGAGGAGAATTTCTACTTAGTCCTAGGAGGTGATCAAATTTTTATTCTAGAAGAGATAGTCAAAATGTTTGTGGCTCAGGGTGATGTGGGCCTGGTTCGTAAGTTTTTGGGAGTCTACCTATATATGGATGTTATTAGGCATTGGGCTCATTACAAATATAATTTTTTGGATAGTTTTTAAATTATGGCTTTGCTAAAGAACTTACTTTTGGTATGACTTAGCTCATTAAAGGATTTGGAGTAGATTTTTCAACAAGGCCTATGGTTCTTTGTGCGCCATAGTCTATTTTTGAAATTCTGGTGACCAAACTTTAATACAAATATCTATAGCCTTAATCAAGCCTTGGTATGGGTCAATACCCTTTGCATCCCATTGTATCTATGGCGTAAAGTCATATTTATCGGTATTAGATGTCATTTGGATCATTTGGTTGCTATTTATCTGGAAACCTCAACTATATCTAGGATTATTTATAACATAAGTCAACCTAAATATGGATTAGACTCTTTTAAAATTTATTGATCTAGTTTCCATGTTTGGTACATGGGCTCAAACCCTCAAATTCAAAAATATTTTGATGAAATGCAAATCTTGATCTAAAATTAGGAAAATGAAAAGGGATTTCACTCTCAAGAAAATTTGCTCCTCGTAGGCAATAGAAGGATCCAATTATAGTGGAAGACCCCTCTATTTTTGCTTCAAGACTTTAAATTGGTACAAAGGAACTCTTTGGACTTAAGAAATCTTTAGAAAATGAAGCGAAAGGTATTTTTGAAGAGCTTAATCTTCAATAGAAGTCCCTAAATATTGTGGAAGACCCTTATAAGTTTTATTAATGGGATAAGGTGGATGTATAGGAGCTCTCTAATATTAAGGTGTCTTCAAAAATAAAGTGCAGGACATTTTTGAAGATTTTAATCTATAAGTATTTTTAGTAAACCTAACCCTAATGATTCTTTTATTGTTAATAATTATAACTAATTTGAAACTATAGATAATTTATTGTAATGTATATATCTAGACATATGAAATGGATATACATCCTATAGAAGCAATGCTATTTTGGAAGAAATCTAGTTAAACTAAATTTCTTCCTCTAAACCAAATTCCCATGTTGTTATGGAATCACCTCCTAAGCCCAAGAGAATTGGTAACTTGGTTAGCCCCAGTAGGTCATAAATATGTTTGAGAAATAATTAGGTATGTGTGGGGAGAGACAATTTGAGAGGAAGACCTTCTTAGATTGAGATCATGGAGAAAGAGATAGCTAGAGAAGTGGTAGATGAAAATAAGTTAACTTTGAAGTTGGGGGTAAAAGCCCCCACCTAAATCCAAAAAGTGAGAATCATGTCTTGGGATATTATAGGACTTAATGTGCCTTCAAAACATCAAGTTGTCCATTACCTTAGGAAATACCTAAAACCCCAAATCTTATTACTATAGGAAACCAAACGGTGTAGCCATAATGTTAAAAGTGTGAAGCAAAGTGCCTAGAAAGAGGCTAAATTTGCTACCAGTGTAGTGAATGGAGCACAAGGAGGCCTCTTATATTTATGTTATGGTAACTAGGTGGATGGGAAAGTGTTATTAACAACTGATAGGCTAATTAGTGTGTTTTTTCAATGCAAAACAACCATGTAAAACTAGGTTTTAACTAATGTTTATGCTCCTAATACTATTTTTGGTAGAAGGTAACTCTAGAAAGACCTAACCTCCATGAGGAAAACCTTCCATAAACTAGCCTAGGTCATAGTTGGAGACTTTAACACCCCTCTCTTCCCTTTTGACAAGATGGGTGGAACCCCTAGTTGGTCTAAGAGTATGTTTGATTTTGAATAGTTCATTTCAAAAAATGGGATGATGGACACTAGTCTCAGGGGGGTTAATTTTACTTGGAGCAATAAGAGATTAGGAAGTCAACTTATCCAAATAATATTGGATAGATTTTTGGTCTCCCAAGAAGGATTGATAAAATTTGGAAATGCCTCTTTATCTGCTCTCCCTAAAATTAGATCAAACCACAATATTCTATTATTTGATATTCTATCAGGTAAAAGGAAGTTCTTTAGCCCCTTTAGATTTGAGGCTATGTGGCTTGGAAACCTTGATCTAGAGCCTTGCATCAAGTATTGGTGGGATACAAACTTGTTTGTCCCTCTTACATCCTAAGTTTCTAAAAAACTCATATTTATTAAGTTCAACTTGAAAGAGTGGAATAAACATGTTTTTGGAAATATTTTTTAGGAAGAATATGATCTGAAACAACAGCTTTTAGCCTTAGAAGTGAAAGTGAATGAAGAAGGATATTCTCAAGAGTTAAGAAACCAAGAAAAAACTATCCTCTCAGAATTCCACAATACCTTAGCTTTTGAGGAAACCTTTTGGAGGTAAAATCTCGAGCTCTTTGGCTCAAGGAGGGGGATAGGAATACTAAATTTTTTCATGTTACTACTTTGAGGCATAGGAGCAATAATAAAATTAAAGAAATTTTGAGAAATGATGGTTCTATTACTAAAAATATTATGGAAATTAGGGAAGAGGTAGTTAGATATTTTAGAAATATTATTGGCACTGTAGAAGAGATGGTTGTTGATGAAGCCTCCATTTTTCTCCAGAATATTCCTCAACTAGTCTTGGCTGAGGAAAACAAGTTCTTGACTAGCCCCTTTTCATAAGATAAAATTAAAAATATTATTTTTGAGATGGCATAAGATAAAGCTCTTGGGACAGATGGCTTTCAAGCCATTTTTCCATAAATAATGGCACATTGTGGGGAAGTTGGTTTGTGCTACCATTTCTGAGATTCAAAGAACCTTCTTTATCCCCAAGGATGTCAATTCTACCTTTCTAGCCCTTATTCCAAAAGTTGTTGGAGCTAAAGACTTCAAGTATTTTCATTCGATCAGTTTATGTAATACCTTTTACAAAATCCTTACCAAAGTTTTAGCCATTAGACTTAAAACTATTCTACCCTTTATTATTAGTGCTAACCAAGGAGGGTTTGTTTTGGGAAGATAAATTCTTGATGGAATAATTACCATACATGAAGTTCTCCACTCTATTGATAAAAGTGGATCTATGAGGCTCCTATTGAAACTGGACATGAACAAAGCCTATGATAGAGTCAATTGGGATTTCCTGTTGTGAGTCCTCTCTAAATTTGGATTCCATGAAGATTAGATCAAGCTAATAAGAGAGTGTATTTATTTTTCCATGTTCTTAGTTTTGGTGAATGGATCAGTTGTAGGTTAATTTTCTAGAAAGAGAGGTTTAAAGCAAGGGGATCCTCTATCCCCTTACATTTTCATTATTTTGATAGATGCCCTTAGTACATCCATTTCTAAGACTACTAAGGCTGGTAAAATTACTGATATTAGGTTGACCACCTCTATTTAGTTGGTATCCCATCAATAATTTATGGATGGTACCTTTCTTTCCACCATAAATTTTGTTCCCTAATTCAAGTAAATAAAATTTGTTCCAACCAACTATGAATTAGTAGCAGGGAAAAAAATAATTTTTTTTAAAAGCAAAGTCTATTTATTGAATACCCTAATGAGAATAAAAGATAAAATTGCTATAATACTTGGCTATGAGATTAGGTTTCTACTAGCTACCTATTTAGGAATGCCTCTCTTCAAAGGTAGTTTGAAATCCTACTCTTTGGGACCCTGTGGTAGAAATAATTAGGATAAAACTTGTGGGATGGAAAGGATCCCTTCTGAGTCAGGCTAGAAAAGCCTAGCTTGTAAAATCCATGCTCCAAAGTATCCCAATCTACATTTTATCCCTGTTCAAGATGCCTGCTAAAGTTGGATCTTCCATTGAGCAGATTAAAAATATTTCCTTTGGACTGGCATGGAGGAAAAGAGAAGGTTAGCCCTGGTGTGGGATCAAGTTTGTGTCCCAAGGAAAAGGGAGGCCTAGGTCTGAGAAAATTAAAGAGGATGAATAAGGCACTAATTGCTAAAATTGGATGGAATTTTCTCACGAATTTCAAACTAGGGTGGCCAAAAATTCTTAGAGAAAAATACCTCAAGAGTGGAAAGAACCTTATGGAAGAGGAAAACCCACCTCAAGGATCCTACCTGTGGAATCAATTGCTCAAGTCCAAAGCCCTTCTAAGGAGAGGTGTTGGCTGGAAAATTAGAGATGGTAGTAAGATTAATTTTTAGATGGACTGCTAGTTACAACAAACCTCATTGATTGATAATCAAAATTTGGCAATCTTGGAACCTCATCTAACTCAAAATTATGGTAAATTGGTCTCAGAATTCATTTAGAAGGATGAAAATGGGAAAAGTTGGAAACCCATTCATATAGCAAATTTGGACCAAAATGGTAAACAGGCTCTAGAAAATTTAAAAGCTTTGTTGAGAATGAAAAGTCTTAATAATTTCAGAGAGAAGGATTCCATTTTATGGAAAATGCACAAACAAGGGCAATTTATCATGAAATCGGCATATCAACTCTTGGAGTGTAATGAGGAAAACTAGTTCCCAGCTTCCAAAATTTGGCTCAAAGGTCTTATTCCTAAAATCAATTTCTTTTACTGGTTATGTATCCAAAATAAGATCCTTACAATTGATAACCTTCAAAAGAGAGGTATGGCCTTACCCAATAGATGTTATTTATGTGAAAAGAATTTAAATGTGTTAAACACCTATTTTTGGAGTGCCCATTTTCATTGGAAGTGTTGTCCTTGATATTCAAAAAGTTTGGTATCTCTTGGATCCTTCCAAATAATATGGTAGATCTATGCCTCCAATGGTTTTTCCCTTTACTAGTCCTCATTTAAAGTCTCTCTAGATGTTTAGTCTTCCTCATGTCATGTGGAGTCTATGGAAAGAAAGGAATAGAAGGGCTTTTAGCAATGAGAAGAAGGATTGTAACTTCATTGGAGCTAGGATATGTGCTACCTTGATTGAAAATATTCAAAGCTTAAACTTTAAAATTTCTAGAGAGATAAAGGAATATCTAGTTGTAGTGGAACTTTGGGGTCTATCTAGGATTGAGGAAGTCTCTGATCAGATCTATCCCTCCATTCACTCTCAAACTAGATGGAAAGCTCCTTTGTATGGTTGGCTAAGCTAAATTTTGATGGTGCAACAAAGGGTAACCTTGGAAAAGCTAGTGTTGGTGGAGTTATCAGAGATAAATATGGAACCTTAATTTCTACCTATGCGGAGGATTTGGGATCTCAAACTAATCATTTTGCAAAGGCATGAGCTCTATATCAAGGTGTTATTCTATTGAAAAAGCTAAATATCAATAGGTTTATGATAGAAGGTGACTCTCTAAACATTATAAACTATGTCAAAGGCCTACATCAACCCAGCTAGAGCATAGAGGATATGATAATTGAGGTTAAAGAAATTTTTTAGGTCTTGGTAAGTACCCAAGTTAATCACACTTTTAGGGAAGGGAATACAAAAACTGATTGTATGGCCAACCTTGGGGTGGACCTTGAGGAGCTAATAGTGTGGATTCAATATTTTCCTCCTATTCACCTAGAGGCAATTAGAAAAGAAGTATTTTTTTTAATATATTTATGATTGGGTGGTTCTCTATAGATGTTATTTTGGGTCTTTCTATTCGAAGTGTTCAATCCTAGAGAAAAATCTATGATTCTAGAAGAGTTTAATTTTACTATGTATCTAGGGGTAGAGTTTCACTTGACCCTAGTTTTTTAATCTTGTCTAGAGTTTATGTTATTTTTATTATGTTTTTCTAGAGGGCTAGCTCTTGCCTAGGTGCTTGGATAAACCTCAAGGATTATCTTACCTAGATTTCTGTTTTATTTTTTGGGTAGTTTTTTTTTTTTTTTTTGTGCTTAGGTGTGAGAGTTTAGGTTGGTCTCATTTTTTTGTTTGATTTTATTTCTTTTTGGATATCCTATTGGATTTTTTTTTTCTTGTAGTTTCCATGTCCTATGAACTTGAGATTTTAGGTATGGGTTTTTTTATCATTTTTGTTAGCAAGTGGGTTCTTGTCTCTAACCTTGTTGTAGATTGTATTTTTCAGTTAGAATTTTTTGTTGTTACCAATCCCAAATGTGGGTTTATTTATTTAGATTTTTTCTATGGTATTTGAAATGAGAAATTCAAAATCATGATCTTTATCACGTTGGATGATAACAAGTTACTTATCTATGGCTAATTAAAAAGAAAGATATACATGAGTGTGCCATGTCATGTCTAGAGGAAGATTATTAAAATTTTAATGGGGGATTGGGAATTGGTTTGTTGAACTTGGAATGGGATTTACTCCTATATTTTTTCTAGCATAAGCTACATATTCAACCTAGGATGTATGTGGCATACGGTTGTTGGGATTTCAACAATACTGGATGATAATAGGTATAATTTCAATAATCATATAAACATAAATGGGTCTGTGGATGTAGCACATCAAGGCTAGAAGTAGAATAGTCAAATTTTGAAAATATATTAGGATTTGGCTTGTTGGTCTTGGAATGGGTCATTATATTCAATTTTATCTATTTTGAATCACATTTTTAATCTAGGTCACACGTGGCATAATAATTTTGAGTATGAATTGACCATTGGGAACTACTATGGGGTGAATTATTGTCTTATCATTAGAGTTGCAGGATAATAGGTTTTCCTCACATGTTTGAAAAAGCCACTCCAATAACTGATATGAGAAGAAAATTTATAGGTGGTTTTAGGAGAAGGAAAGTTGAGTCTTCCAAGTTTGGGGAGAGGTTACATATAGGATACATGGGAGGTGACATGTGTAGCGCAGAACCTTCTAAGATGTCCATTTCAAAGGAGGTCTATGATATTTTAGTTAGAGGGGATCTACTTTAGTGTATCAAGAATTTTGATGGGTTTGATGATTCATATATCTCCAATTCACCCATTATTGGATAGAGTGGAAGGTTAAAGTTGAAGATGTTAAATTATTTGTCAACATAATGGTAATTTCTTAAGTGATGTCCTTGGATGTAAAATGTGATTGTATAAATTAGGAGAAGCATTCACTGGCTAAGGAGTTGGAGAAGCTTTTAGAAAAGAATGAAAAAACAAAAAAGGTTGAAAATGGTATTTTGAGAGACTCCCTACCCAAGCCTTGGGATAGCGTGGGTATTCCAATAATGAGATACTTTACTATAGCCAAGAAATTTACTATTGTTTGAAGTTTCCGTGTGGAATTCATAACATGGTAAGAGATTCAATATCCCAACATTTTTATTGTGCTCAATTGAGAAGACCATGAAGGATTTTTAGCATGGTAGATTCTCCAAGGCTCTACATCAGGGACTTCTAAAACTAATTTTTACTCATGTGATAGATAAAAGAGATATTAAAATTAAATTTATCCTAGGATTGGACTATGACTCCCCTCCATCTTTGAAGGATAATTTTAGTGCTCTTGGAGAGAAAATATTTGGTGATTCATACCCTATTATTGGGGACAAGAAAGAGGAGTTGTCAAGTGATTCCTCTTATTATTATTCTATCACAAAAGCTAAAAATTATAATAATTATGTTGATAAATATACTAATTTGCTAAAGGAATTTAAATACTTCACTGAGACAAGGTATTCCAAACACTTGAAATAGCCTGAGCAGATCAAGGATGAGGATCCTACCCTCCATGTTCTCTCTGACAATGATTTAGAGAACTTGGGTGTTGAGGATCCCAAGTAAAAGGTACCAGTTAATGAGAAGTCTCCTTATCTATCAAGAAATAAAGCTCTGGATTGCTTGATGGAAGAATCCTCTACCAAGGTAAAGAGAAATTTTTTTGCCTTTGGACCCCATTTCTTTTTTTGGTCTACTTTGGAATTAATAGAATAGTTAGTATGTTGGTAGAATTGGTGGCTACCCATCTAGGAGGATTCAAAAGAGATTCCTATGATTCTTATTTTAATTTTGAAATATATATATATATATAGTGAGTCTATTAATTTTAATACTAAGTGACTAAGGCCATTAACTAGATTGTTTAATACATTTCTGAGCTTCATACCATTAAATAGGGTAACCACAATATTTTTGCTCTTTGTTCTACTTTTTTGCACAAGCATAGTATTCGGAGCATGCGTTTGCTTGTCAAAATATTTTATTCTAAGATTCTAATAATATTATAACTTTCCTTTAAAAAGAGGAGTTAAATAATTGTAGCATTTTTGAAATAATTATAGATGTGAGGACTATTTTGGAAAACTTAGAAGAAATTTAAGTTAAACATATTTTATGGAGAGGGAAACAAAGTTGTAGATAAAATGAACAATATGGCAATTAAATATGAGAATTTCAAGGTCTGGCCCTTAAGTTGGAAAAGATTAGTAGATAAAATATAATACTTATTGGGATCATGTGATGAAGGATTTGAACACACTAAATTACATTGTTGTCTGCAGTAAAGCATTGAGCACTTCATAAGCCACTTCAAATAAAAGGATAGTGAGAGGAATATTATTTCAGCTTTCTGATCACCAAGTTTAACCCAAGTTTATTTATTATACTATGATAAGACTATCTTACATTTGTATGATATTCTTTTTTTTTTTTTTTTTACCGTACATACTTTAAATTGTGTATAAACCATAAGGGCCTTCAATCCCTTTTATTAATAAAAAATAAAAAAATCTAGAGCATTCTCATAAAGTATGAATATCAAATCAACATAAAAGACGAGATCGATGATCAAATAATATACCAGATATTTGATATTTATCACTGCCACGAGAAGGATAATAAATGTAATTGAAATTATATTTTTACTCATTGGTGAAGCTATATTTTCAATCCACTTAATATACCCCAAAGACGCCGCTTAAAGTTTTAAATGACATAGCACAGCTTGCATCGCCTTTTTGTTCTTACCTAATTTTTTTTTGTTCTTTTGGATGAAAATGTGTAATAATCATATAATTATATTATTTAAAAAAATTGTGTAATAATTATATTTTTTAGAAAATAAATATAATAGATAAATTAAAAATAATAATGGACAGGAAAAACTATTGACTTACGATTATCAAACAAAATTAGATAAAATAAACTAATAATTATATTACTTCGAAAAAGAAACATGTAATAATTATATTACTTTAGAAAATAAATAAAGTGTAAAAATTTTATTATTTTAAAAAATAAATATAATATACTAAGTTAAAAAAATAATAGGTAAAAAATCATATCCAAAATATTTTCTAGCAAAAACTATTAACCCATAATTATAAAAAAAAAAAAAAAAACTTAGAAAAATGAACCAATAATTGTACTAATTTAAAAAAGAAATAAAGTATGATAATTATATTATTTTAAAAATGAAATAAAGTGTAATAATTATATTACTTGAAAAAATAAATATAATACATTAATTTAAAAGAAATAACGAATAAAAAATTACATCTAAAGTTTATGCTAGTCAAAACTATTAACCTATAATTACAAAACAAAATATGCTCATAATTATATTTCTTTAGAAAAGAAATATAGTGTAATAATTATATTAATTATATTACTTTAGAAAATAAATATAGTAGACTAATTAAAAACAATAATAGATAGAAAATCACATCCAAAGTTTATCTCGAGTAAAACCATTAATTTATAATTATCAAACAAAATTAGACAAAAATGAACCAATAATTGTAATACTTTAGAAAATAAATATAGTGAGATAATTATATTACTTTTGACAAGAAATAAAGTGTAATAATTATATTAAGAAATAAAGTGTAATAATTATATTACTTTAGAAAATAAATATAGTAGATTAATTTAAAATAATAATAGATAGAAAATCAAGAAAAAATGGGTAATTCAGAGTTTGAAACTGATGGACATAAAACAACCGAATATCTAGAGTTCAATGAAGATTGTCTTAGATTAGTCTGAGGAGGTTTTCAAGATGATGGGTAAGGTCATTCAAAAGGTTTATATGTTGGTGTAGAACTCCCTAGGTTTTCTCCTTGTACCCTCTTGTCTTATGCCCCTCCTTTCTGGTATGTTTTTGCTTTCTATGTTTTGTTGTCTCTTTTGGAGGTGTTGTTTGGTTTCTTAGCTGCCTTATTTTTTTTTCTGGTTTTCTCCTTTGTGGAGTTGATGTATCCCTTTCAAAACCCTCTTTCTTTTTTAAGAGTACCAAAAAAATAATAGATAGAAAATTACATCCAAAGTTTATGCGAGGCAAAACCATTAACCGATAATTATATATAAAAAATTGACAAAACTAACTAATAATTATATTTCATTAGAAAATAAATATAATGTAGTAATTATATTACTTTTGAAAACCCTCTTTCCTTTTTAATAGTACCAAAAAAATAATAGATAGAAAATTACATCCAAAGTTTATGCTAGGTAAAACCATTAACTATAATTATATATAAAAATTTGACAAAACTAACTAATAACTATATTTCGTTAGCTAGGTCCTAGGTGTAGACCAATTGGTTCATCCAAACCCCATAAGGGGCGGAGGTCCAAGGTTCAAATCTTGGGCCTCGTTGGACTGAACGCTTGTCCCTTTCTTGATGCTTTCAGCGGTGTAAAAGGTTTAAAATGATTGTGGCATGGTGGTTATAGGGGCAGACTATGCGAAGATCTGTGTGGCGGCTTCTAGGGCGAACAACGCAGAATACTGTGGCGGCCATAAAAGCTGGACAGCCTACCCGGATTCGTGGCGGCTACCAAATCCACCATGTAAATTCAAAAAAAAAAAAAAAACTATTTCTTTAGAAAATAAATATAGTGTAGTATTTATATTACTTTAAAAAAGAAATAAAGTATAATAACTATATTACTTTAGAAAATAAATATATTAGACTAGTTAAAAAATAATAATGGACAGGAAATGTAATTTATGTTAGGCAAAACCATTAACCTATAATTATTAAAAAATAGACAAAAATAACTAATAATTATATTACTTTAGAAAAGAAATATAGTGTAATAATATTACTTTAGAAAATAAATAAAATGTAATAATTATATTACTTTAGAAAATAAATATAGTAGACTAATTTAAAGTAATAATGGATAGAAAATCAAATCCAACATTTTGCCTTCGTTTCATGTCCACATTTTCAGTTTCTCACCACCACACAATCCGATCCCTGCTCTTTCAGCGTGAGAATTCCTAGAAATACGCGTCTGCATATATTTCTGCTCCTGACAGCCTAGTGATGGAAGTATGACTTTTAACATTTTCTATCGAACTCTGAAAGACGAGAAATTACAAATTAAATTTGCCACTTACATCAAATCGCGGTGGGTATCCACTTTCAAATATTGGAGCACTCAGCCTGACCAAAAACAAATTTGCAGCAGACATTATGCAGGCGCTCCACCAAAAGAAAATAATACAGAGAAGTTGCCACGTACACTGGTACTTCTCCTCTGTACTTGTCTATAAAAGCCTTTGCATTCTCTTTTCTAATTTATATATATATAATATTTATTTTAATATTAATATTAAAATAAAATTAATTATAATATATAAATAAAATTGGATTAAAAAGTTATTATAAATATTTTTAAATTAGATTTTAAACCAAAAATTGTTGAAAAATTATAATAAATGACGAAGGAAGGCCATTTTACACTTGATAAATTGAGCAATGTTACACTTTGAATATTTATTTATAAAGTTGATATAAGAAAAGTAATAAGAAAGTAATTTAAAATATAAAATAATGTAAAATTTGATTTTAAATATAATTCATTCAAAAATTACAAAGAATTCAAGAGTTAATTAATTTGTTTTTCTAAGTTAAAAAATTATTATAACCCAAATCCCAAAGTCAATGAGTATCATAATAGAATTAGTAATTAGAGAGAAGACATGAAAAAATAATTATTATTTCAATGAAGTAAAAGAGTAAATGCTTTGAGAGTGAGAATGTGGGTTCTTGCAGTTGCCTTGGAGAAGCAAAGAACTAGGAGGGAACCTTATGGATTTGGGTTTAAATTGAAGGAGAGCAAGAAGATGAAGAATGATGATTTGAGTAGGACTATATGCGTAATTGTGGAGGCATTGTGTGGGAAGGAGAGTGAGAACCAAAAGCATGGAGTGGTGGTTCACTGGAATGGTGCTGGTGATGGCGACCATGGTCAAACACCAAAGGTATGTTGTCCTTCTTTGCTTCCATCGAGATATTCTTAGGGTCCACCTAGGGATCCCTTGGTCCCTCTTGGAGATGCAGACCCCCTAGGGAACTTATGATATTTTTATTTCTTTTCAACCTAGAAGCAGGGTCTCTTACACATGTTGTGTCCAAATTTTCAAAGAAACCAACCTCCCCTAATATTTATTTTGATAGTCTTCCTATTGAGAGATTTTTTAGAGTGACCTGAGACCTAATGGATCTTAAAATCGGTGAAGGTGCTTGCAATTTGGTTGGAAAATTCTTAGGAGATCACTTGGACATTGATGCCTTCCGAAAATGGGTCTCTTCAAAGTGTTCTCTGAGAGGGTTAATAGATAATGTGGATTTACCCAAGGTTATGCATAGTCGCTATTTTTAGCCAATTGGCTAAAATTAGGATTTTAAAATATGAAATTGGCTAATATTTAGGACCCTTGACCAAGGCTCATTAGCCAAAATATTTTGGGTGCAATTTTTTTGGGGGGTGATTCGCCCCAATTTTATAATAATTTGACATTTTAAGTTTAAATTTCTAACATTACCCCTAATAATAGTTAACCTTCTACACGCATTTGGACACTGTTCGCCTGGATTTTGAAACCGATTTGCCAATTTTTTATAAATACATTTTGGGGCTGACCCCTTACGCATAACCCTGGATTTACCTAAGGGTTTATTTATAATCAAGCTTCTAGAATAAGAAGACATGAAGAAAATTCTAGGGGGTGGACCCTCATTATTTGGAAAAAGGAGTCTATTCCTCATATGGTGGAGGTTGGATTTCGATCTTGACACACAAAATACTAACACTGCCCCTCTCTAGGTCAAGCTTCTAGGTCTTCCTTTCCAATTTTGACATGAAAATATTCTAAAGGGTATTGCTAGGTCTATCATTGAGTTGGTTTTGATTAATGTTGCTACTATATCCAAGTCATATATGGTCTACATCAATATGTGTGTCAATGCTAATTTTTTTTGTAGACCCCCCATATTCAATTGAAGTCATATCTAACTATGGATCTTGAAACCAACTGATTGAAGATGAGAACATGCTAGGTTTTTACTCAGGATGTAAAAAAGTGGACATACTCTTAGTGGGTGCCCAAAAAAGGATTCTCAAACTTTGAAAGTGTGGGAAAAAAAGAAAAATAAGATTTTGGCTTACCAGGTTCTTGTTGAAACTTCATTAGGAGATTTTCCCCAGATGTCATTTGGTGTTCCAACTACGAGCTACCAACAAAGTGAAATGGTCCCCATCACAAAAGAAATAGTTGCTCTTCAAAACCTAGTGATCCAAGAATGTAACTTGGATTCTAGTCCAAAATCTCACTAGATTAATTCCCTAAAAGGCAATTCTTTGAATTTCTAGCCTTAATTTTAATCACTTCAAAAGAAAAGGAGCCCTTGGAATATTTTGGTGTCAAGTCGGGTTGCCTTATAGTGGTATCCCTCTCCCCTACTAGCATAATTATTACCCCATAATAGGGTTCTAGTGTCAATTCTGGTTTCCTTATAGTGGGATCCCCCTCCCTTGCTGGCATGATGATTTATCTAAAACATCATTCTCTATCCAAGGGAATTATCAATGTTGTGAAGGATCCTTGACCCCGAGTGATATCTTATTAAAGGATGTAATTCCTCCCTCCAAAGGAAGAAGATCCATAGGAAGTGGCTTTGCAATCCCTTAAGCAAAGACTAAGGAAGTAAACTATAGAGATGTAAATTGCCAATGGTTCTCAAATGGTTTTGAAGCTTTAGGGTAGTATTGTTGATGTGGAGAATGCTTCATTCTCTTTAGTCTTAAGGAATCATCTCTTAGATAATTCTAATGGTGGAAAGAAACATTCCAAATCTCATAAATGAATGTCATTTCATGGAATGTGTGAGACCTCAATTGTATCACCAAACAAATATTGTTTTTTTGTTTGACAAAATATTGATCAGACAACCTTCTTCATAGAAATAGCCTCCTTGGATGTTGATTTACCTCAAGAACTATAAGACCTATGGTGAGAAGGATCTGAAGTAGGCACTCTAGCTCTCTATTTCTATTGGGTTTTATTTTTTTTTTATCTTCCTTTGGTTTTTTTATGTCCATGATTTCAGATGTTTCTTTCTTGTTTTCATTGTCGACTTTGCTCTTCTCTTTGTTTTCTTGTTTTTCTTGGGTGTTGTTATGACTACTTTGTTGATGTGGTTTGTAAATTTGTAAAAGTTTTGGGGACCCTTTGAAAACTAATTTTCCACCTATTGAAAATATAAGTGAATGCTTTCTCTTAACAATGATAAATCTATTCAAATCTCGGGCCTCGCCAGACTGAATGCTTGTCCCTTTCCTAGTTCTTTCAGTGGCGTAAAAATTTTAAATTGATTGTGGCATGGTGGTTATAGGGGTAGACTAAACGAATATTTGTGTGACGACTTCTAGGGTGGACAATGCAGAATACTATGATGGCCATAAAATCTAGACAACCTGCCTGGATTCGTGGTGGCTACCGATTCCACCATGTAAATTCAAAAAAAAAAAAAAACAATGATAAATCTATCAATAAATATTTCATTGATTTAGGTGCAACATAAAATTTGTATTATGACCAAAACATGCAAATATAAATTTATGGGACATGTTCACTATGGAATTTTTGGTATGTCAAATATCAATATAATTTATGGTTTTCCATAAAAAAATAAAACTAAGGTCCGAGGTGTAGACCAATTGGTTCATCCAAACCCCATAAGGGGCCGGAGGTCCAAGGTTCAAATCTTGGGCCTCATCGGACTGAACGCTTGTCCCTTTCCTGGTGCTTTCAATGGCATAAAAGGTTTAAAATGATTGTGGCATGGTGGTTATAGGTGCAGACTGTGCGAAGATCTGTGTGGCGGCTTCTAGGGCAGACAACGCAAAATACTGTGGTGGCCATAAAATTTGTATAGCCTTCCCAAATTCATGGGAAGGCTACCGATTCCACCATGTAAATTAAAATAAAAATAAAAATAAAAAATAAAAAAATAAAACTTATAAATATAATGGAAATCAATATAATAAGAGTTTTCTATAGGTTGAATCATGGATATTAATGGATATAATTGAAGCTCCATCACTTTGAGGTTTGAGGTTTGTGTTGATATTAATTAACTATTATAGAAAAATAATTGGGATTATTTTCTAGAAAAGAAAGATAAAGCATTCCATATATTTAAATAATTTACTATATTTTCTAAAAGAACAATGAAATTATTTTTCTATAAAAAACAAATAGATGTGTTTAATATACCAATAATTCTTTTAAATTTTATTTTAAATGGTATAAATAATATTTTAGTGTTGCATATACCTTTAGATATGTAGTAGTAGATATATAATAAATTTTATTTTAAATGGTATAAATTATATTTTAGTGTTGCATATATCTTTAGAGATGGAGTAGTAAATATATAATGCACTATTGTGATAATGGCTAGGTCTATGCTCAGTTATTATAAGAAGAATTTCAAAATTTGGGCTAGATTGACCTCAATGTAAGAATATATATTTTAAATCATATCTATACTAAATAATTTCGATCTAGAACCATAGAAGAAGCCTAGAGATGTGTGTAGCCTAGTTTTTTTAACTTAAAATTATTTGGTTAAAAATATTATATCCATACTCAAGATGCAAATATGACAATTTTAGAAAAAGTATGAGTGAATATATATTATGAAGAAGTTATAATAAAGTAAATGGTTATAGTTATGCAACTTATTAAGGCATAATCATACCCAACAACAAGAGGGGAGATAAATTATAAAGCAACAATACAATATCAATATAATTCTTTTATAAGTGATGATATTTGAAACATAAAATACTTTCAAAATATGTTAATAATTTCTTATTAATAATATAAAATAAATTTTATATCAAATGACTTTAGTTGAATTGATTAGATTTCTTAACTTTCAAGGAGATACCAACGTTTCAATCTTGCTAATGGATACATGCATTTTGTAATACAACCATGTGGTCATGATGTATTACATATATATGTGCATGCACACGCGCGCACGCACGTGCACACACACGACCAATTTTATATCTTAAGAAGTAGTAGGTTGGTGGCTTGATATTTTTCACAAAAAAATATATTGAGAACTTTTAAAACATACAACAAAGATAACAAATATTTATATCATTCAAGCATTAGTTGTGAGATTATGTTGAAACATAAATTAAACGAACTAAAAATGTGATATTTGAGATGATGTAAATGCTAGAGGTTATATATAGAAATCAAATGGATTTTAAAATCTAAATAAAGAATATTTAGTGTGCAAGTTGAAGAATTCATTATATAACATACACACATGACCACGACAAATTTTATATATTAAGAAGTAGTAGGTTGGTGGCAAAATATTTTTCACAAAAAACAAGACATTGAGAACTTTTAATACATATAACAAAGATAACAAATATTTATATCATTCAAGAATTAGTTGTGATATTTGGTTGGAACATAAATTAAACCAATGTAAAATGTGATATTTAAAATGATGTGAATGCTAGAGTTTATATATAGAAACCAAATGGATTTGAAAATCTAAATAAATAATATTTAGTATGCAAGTTGAAGAATTCATTATATAACACAAAACAATCCCTAAGATCTCATAACTATAAACAAAAATATGAATTTTAAATATAGACTTAAATTTTAGTCTAATATTTTAATTTTTTTTAAAGAGAGAATATGTATTTAATTTTTGTTAGATATATTTTTATGTTATTTTGTTACTAATTAAAAATATCAATTAACATAGATATTATAGTATATTATATTAGCAGATGTTATCGTCTGCTATAGTTTTTTTGGAGATATGATGTATTTAGTGAGGACCTATCTTGGTAGATAGGTGAGTCTTGATTTTATGTGGTAGTGAATTTTAATGACCTTTGATTTCAAATCAATCCTTCTCTAATTGTTGAAGTGACTAGTTTATTGTTCAGAGGGGAATTCTATTTTAGAGATAATGAAAATCAAACCAAAAATCTCTCTAAATTTTTTGTTTTTGGGAAAATGGTGGTAAGATACCTACTAGTTGTTAAAAAAGGATCATTGCCAAAACTTTGGGCATAGGTACAATGAGATATATAACTTTGGAGGGTCATTTTATGTTAATTTATGGGTATCATGTCGCAATAATTAATAACATCTACCATAGAAAAATAATCAATATTCCTATTTTTATTTTTCATTCTTTGGAGAAATTTGTTGAAGATTTGAAAGGTAAGAATGTGGTATTGTACCTACACTGCACCCTCTTTCTTATGACATTTTGTTTGTAGTTGTTAAGGCATCAAACAAATTATCTATAGTGGGATGGGTAAGAACAATTCCTCTTTTGGTGATCTTTGGGAAGGACAAAGTTAGATTCATGGTGACATATCCTCAAATTTAAGGAGAAATCAAAAGAGAGGGTCTATTTTAAATAGTGAATTACAAGGAAGTGATTGATATGTCAACCCTAAAAGTAACTGTAACTCCAAAAAGAAAAGAGAAAACCTTTCTCAAGGTGGGTGGTGAAGGAGGCTATGGAAGAAAAGGGTTAGAAAAATATTATTTTGTAAGGTGAGATTCGTAAATCGCATAGATTGAACCTTGAAATTAAGGACTTGGAGCCAAAGTTGGTCATGGATTTGGATTAGGGCACTAATGGTGAAGATGATTTCTTAGAGGAATATTTTGAATATGTGAGGTAAAATTCCCATCTAGTTGATGATCTGTAGGTACTAAATATGGAAAAAACTAAGGTGAAGGAGGTTTTTATTAATACAAGGATGAACACATTTAATCAAAGCCTTATTCAAATGAAAAATTTTAGTGGCCCAAACCATATGCGTCTTTCACCTTTTAGGTTCTATGTGGACATCCTCCTGATGAAGGATTTATTAGGTGATATAACCAGGACCTATTGTACTTTAATGATTTTGGGCCATGTGTTTGATTTCATTTTGGAAGCAACCAAGGATCGTTGGGCTTCAAAGGTCTATCAGGGGTTTCTTGGGGTGGTTGACATTCTAGCCAAGTTGTGTAGAGAGAAATGAGTCCCTCTTTAAGTATTTTTCTTTTGTCTTTTGTATGCAGAGTTAGTTGTTGTTTGATTACTCTTGTTATTGATGGTGTAATTTTTGTGTTTCTTTATCAAGTATTTTGGATTGGTTCTTTATGATTGTTGATAGTTCAAATGGACCTATATCCTAGTTTTCTTTATCTTTATAATTTTATTTAAAGAATTTTTTGTAAAAGGGACAAGGTCCTTTCAATCCCCATTTTTTTTTGCAAAAAACACCCCAATTGGGATGCCACTTTGGGGTAAGTCCTAAGGAGTTAGGGGTTTCTATTCCACCAAAAATACCCTTAGATCACACCTAGCATTACCCCTTTGGCACACTCAAATAACATGCATAAAACAACAAAAACACAAACATACAAACAAACACAAAAAAAAATAACAAAAATAACAAAAGACAACAAAATATACAAAATAAACACAAAAACAACAAAAAAAACAAAAAACATAAAAACAACAAACAAAAAACACAAAACACACAAAAAAACCACAAAAACAACCAAACAACACACGAACACAACAAAATAAACATAAAATACAAAAACCTAAGAACACAAAAGACAACACAAAAAACATAGAAATGAAACATAACAAAAATAATACAAAATGACACACACATCAAAAAACTAAAAAGAAGGAAAAAATAGAATATAACTTTGGTTTTTCTAGGCTAGAAGGCTATTCAGGCAAGATTCAACAGAGGAAACATAAAAATGATCAATCTAAGAAAGAGAAATTAACTACCTTGACCGAACCAAAGAAAAACAAAAACAAATAAAAAAGGAACTAGGTACCTCTAGTAATGGAGCTATTTTGAGAAAGGATAGAAATAAAATCTTCCCTTATTTGCAAATCCCACCATTTGGAAGGGTGGTAATATTGAGTAAGATCATACTTGTCTAATGCCCAATTAGCTAAAGCATAAACACTCTTGTTTTTTTCGCTAACCACATGATTTTATTCAAATTTTAAGAATCCCATCTAGATTAATTGAATCTTCTCAAAAATTCTTTTTATTCTCTGATCAACCTATTGATTCTTAGGAGTATTCAACATATTAATCATGACTTGAGAGTTAGATTCAAACAACACATTTTTCCATATGACCTTAGTAGCCTCTCAAAGGCCTCTAAGGATACCATACCCATCAGCAAGGTTATTGGAAAGGATACCCAAATTCTCAACAAAAGTGAAAACCAAGGAACCATCTAAAAGCCTATCAATTCCTCCCACACTAGCTTTTTTAGGGTTTCCATAGTCTCCATCGATATTTAATTTTCCAAAATCCTTAGGAGGAGGCTGCCAATTCCTTGTTATATCCATATTTCAATTGCTCATATTCCATTTAAATCGGTTGTCCTTAAAATGGTTAATCTTCAATATTTGCATCACTTGATCCCATAGTTGATGGGAGTTTTGGGGGTGTTTAAGGACATTTTGGACTAACTCAACTAAGTTGGGAATGGTATTTTGCTAGATATAGTAAATGTCCTTCCTTTCTTGATTAAAAATTTGGTTATTTCTTTCTTTCTAGATATTCCAAGGTAGAATGGTAGAACCCATCCAAACTAGCTACCTAATAAAATGATCAACATCCTTGTGATTAGACCAATCCCTCCAAAGCTATTTAAATGTGAAAAATTGGACCATTATGAGCCAAGTAAGATGGTCACTCTCCTCCATATCTTAGATACTAAGGTACACTCAATAAAAATATGGTTGAAAGTTTCCATAATCTCTCCACAAATTTCACATCTAAATAGGCTATGAAAACCACATTTCATAATATGCTCACCAGTAAGCACCATGCGATGCAATAAAATCCATGTAAATAACCTCAATAATTAGAAACCTTTATCCAGTTAGCTTGATGAAGTTCCTCCATCCAAGACCTTCAATCAAGAAACTAAGTTATCAAAGGCTAGTGACCATCTAAGAATCTATCCAAAAATTTACTTGTTGACAATTATGAATGATCCAAAATAACTTTTTCTTAATCAAATCGTCACCATTAATAATAACCATTGAAATAAGAGAATATTTGATAGGCAATTCATAGTGAAAAATGTCTTCAAGGCTTTTGTTCTTAGCATATTCAGCATGAATATTCTTGGACCAAAGAGCATTGGGGTTATGCAAAATCCTCCAATACAGTTTAGTAACTAAAGCCTTATTGTTATTAATAGCATACTAGAAACTTAACCCCATTCATTATTGGGAAGGCATAAAGTATCCCATTTCACCATGGTCCATTTTATTATCTCCAAAGTACCACTTTAAAGGATTCTATGATTGATTTGATCCAATTCTTAAATAACTGCCTAAGGGATATTCAACACAACTCTATCCACCTATTGGTCCACTTTCTAATTTTCTTTTTAACTCTATCCAAAAACCAAGGTTATGCATAAGGGGTTGGGCCCAAAATGTATTTATAAAAATTAGGTGAATCGGTTTCAAAATTGAGGTGAATTGTATCCAAACTCATGTAGAAGATATGGTGAATTACACTTTTTTCTAGAAAAATTTATAAAAATGATGTGAATCAATTAAAAAATATTATACCACTTAAAATAATATTTTCTTTAGAAATTTACTAAGTTCTAAGTGTATATCTCGTCAATCTATGTGGTTTAACAAAACAAAAACAAATCTCTGGATCAAAATTTATGCCTCCTAGAAGGTTGCAGGGTCATTTGCAACCTATAGGTTGTAGGGTCGTTCAAATTTATCAATTGATTGCAAAGGTAAAAATGATAAAATATATTCTAAATTAGTTTCTTATTATCAATTTAAAGTGTATATATCATCGATATTTGTGGTTTAAAAAAGAAAAATTAAAATAGACCTTTGGATCAAAAGTTGTACCTCCTAGAAGGTTGCAGGGTAGTCTGTTGACTCACACAAGTCATCCCTCACATGATGTCTATTGACTCACATAGGTCATCCCTCTCATGATTTCTACTGATCTATGTGATTTGGTAGACATTATGTGATGGATGATCGATGAGGGATGATCCATCCCTTATCGGTCATCCCTCGCATTATGTCTACTAACTCACACATGTTGTCCCTTTTCAGTCGTCCCTTGTCGATCATCCCTCATCATTGTAGACTACCCTACAACATTTTATGAGGCATAAATTTTTATCTAGAGCTCCATTTTCATTTTTTTTAAACCACATAGCTCGATGAGATCTACACTTTAAATTGATAATAAGAAACTAATATTATGGTGAAAATGGTTAAAACTAATTGATTCAATGCAGGGTTATCATGTGAGGGATGACCTACAAGGGATGATTGGGTAAGTATATAGACCTCATGTGAGGGATGACATACAAGGGATGACTAAGTAAGTTTTTAGACCTCATACGAGGGATGACCTATGTGATTTGATAGACCTCATGCAAGGGAGGGACAACCTGCAAGGGATGACCTCCATGAGTTTGTAGATATCATGCGAGGGATGGCCTATAAGGGATAACCTTCAAGGGATGACCTAGGTAATTTTGTAGAGCTCATGTGAGGTATGACTTACAAGGGATAACTTGGGTAAGTCTACAAACCTCATGCAAGGGATGACCTGCAAGGGATAAAATGTGTGAGTCCATAGACATCAAGTTAGGGATGACCTACATGAGTCTATATAAATCATGCAAGGGATGACCTACGTGAGTCTGTAGATATCATGCAAGGTACGACCTATAAGTGATGACCTGGGTAAGTCTGTAGACATCATGCAAGGAATGACTTGTATGATTCCGTAGACATCATGCGAGGGATGACATGCATGAGTCCATAGAGCTCATGCAATGGATGCCCTCGGTGGATTGGTAGACCTCATGTGAGGGACAACCTGGGAGAGCATTTAGTCATCCAAGCTAGGATTAGTAGGGAGTTTATGTACATGGAAGCAATGACAATAAAAGTAAAACAAGGCATTGAAATAAATTATGTACCTATAGTCTTTTCTTAGTAGTCTTGTATTTTATCCTTTATTTTTTGCCAATCACTCTTTTTCAGTTTCTCTAGTTTTGTTCTTTTTTTGTCTCAACTTTTGGCTTCTCCTTTTTTTTTATTGTATAAAAGTAATAGTATGTTTTGGTATATATAGTGGGTGAATTTTTCTAGGTTAATTAAATTATATAAGGTGAATTAGTTAAAAATCTAGGTGGGAGGACTGGGATTTAAAATTTTAAAATTTAAACTATTATATTTTTTAAGCGAACCGACCCAAAAAAATATATTTTTCCAAAAAAAATGGGTGAATGGGCTGACGACCAAGGTCCCAAAATTTGCCAATTTGTATTTTAAAAAATGCTAATATTCATTTGTTAACAATTTTTTGTTGTTGTGCATAACCCTGCCAACAACCAATTCTAGTTTATTTTTCTTTGAATATTGATAGGAATTCCTAAATAAGTTATTGGAAGGAAGTTCTTATTATATATTAATTTATCAATTAAATAAAATGACTTTAGATTTGTCTTCATTAATCAATTATCTGGCATCATTAGAAAAATAACTAATGATTTGCTTAATTTTAGAAGCTTCCTTGACTGTAGCTTTACCTAATAGTGTAGAGTTATCAAAAAATTGAATATGAGAAATAGGCCTATCTCCAAAAGCAATGGTAACTCCCTCTATGGTTCTATTTTCTCTATTTTTTGTTATAGTCCTACCCAAATGAATGATGAATAAATAAGGGGAGAGGGGGTCACCTTGCCTAATACCTCTAGAAGTAGTGAATAACTGAGAAGTCCTATCATTTATAATAACATAGTAGGACATTGAAGAGATACATACCATAATCCAATTCATCCAATCCCAAGAGAATCCAGATTACCTTAAAACTTTGACAAGGAAGTGCCAATCCACTCTATCATAAGATTTAGATAAGTCTAAATGAATGAACATACATGAATATATTTGCATTTCCATGGAATGAATGGCTTCCTAAGTAAGAACTATCCCATCCACTATTTAACACCCTTCCACATAACCCCCTTGTTTAGGGAAAATAATATCATACAAAATATTCTTCAGCCTTTTTGCCATGATCTAGGTAATTATTTTGAGAACATTACATAAAGCTATAGGTCTAAAATTTGATATATGATCTACCTCTTCTACTTTTGGGATAATATTTATTTAAGTTTTATTGATAACCTTTAAAATTTATTTATATTTTGTGGATTCTTCCACCTTCTCTAATAAATCAACATGAATGATATCCCAAAACTCTTGAAAAAAATCAATGGGAAAACCAGTAGAACCTAGGGTTTTTCCCTTTTGAATTTTAAAAACCACCCATTGAAGCTCATTGATAGTTACTAAAGCAATCAAAATATAGTTCTCCTCAGAAGTGATAAGAGTAGATATTTCAATCCCCTTTTTAAGTTATATATATATATATATATATATATATATATATATATATATATATATATATATATATATATATAGATAGATAGATAGATAGATATACATACAATATTTTAATTACAACTTATTTGCAACACAAATTTTAATATTACTTTTAATTCTCTAAATAGATGTGCAACTTTAACTAGAATTTTGATTTTGATAGCACATATCATAGCATGGTAATAGTGATATATTTTATTTGACTTTTCAAGCATATGAAATATTCAAAATATTATTGAAAATTATAATTATTGTGGTATACAATATTACATACACATATGGTTGTTGGAAAAATGTGATATCTCACACAATTATCCAAATCACAATAATATGTACAAAAATAGCTCAACCAAGAAAATAAAGCAATAAAAATATAATCAATCATAAAATATTGAGCTAATACTATTCTAGTTAAAGAAAACATCAACAAATTACAATAAAGAGTTTATTATATTAAGAGCATCCATAAAATACAATTAAGACTAAATTCCTAATGCTAATAAGAAAATACTTGATAACCTAGGGCATTAAGGACATATTATCCATAAATATTGAAATAATAAGCATAATAAACACTCTATTCTATTTTATCTTGATTGTGGTATCACCGGTATAAAAAGAAATGACCACATCTAAGATCAATTTAGGGGATTCAAATTGCCTTTGAGACTAGTCCTCAATATTCAACTAATATGCCTAATGGAGTGCCTCATCCTCCTCCATGGAGGGTAATGAACTAGTGGTTGATGTATTTGGTCATGTGTTGTGATATTAGTAGAGATAACATATATGATAAAATATGCTCATTAGATTCATAATCATACGAAATTACAATGCTTTTATAGCACTCTTATCAGTTTGAAATCTCTACTATTATGGAGATCTTACTTTTTCCTACTATGTTTAGAAACACTCTAAAAAATTCCCTATATGCTCTCACAGCAAAACTAATTTCCTCTCAAATAGTAAATTTGGTGCAATTATATTTAAATTAATTTTAAATATTTAGAACCTATATACTTTATGGAAGATACTCTAAAGTATTCTCTAGATTCCAAAATTCTCCCCCTTAAAGTTGAGAGGACTGACTAGACAATCTCTCAGCTTTATATACTGAGCTTTTGCAACTCCTTTGGTGAAGATATCCGCTATGTTGTCCAAAGTGTTGCAATGTTGTAGCTCAATCACCCGTTTCTCCACCATATCTCGAATGAAGTGATACTTCATGTCAAAGTGCTTTGACCTGTTGTGGTGGATAGGATTATGTGCCAATTGGATGACACTCATATTGTCACAGTACAATCTTGTAGGACCACTTTTTTGCTCTCCAATTTATTCAAGGAATTTTCTCAACCATAAAGCTTGAGTACTAGAATTTGTGATTGCTATATACTCAGCCTCAGTTGATGACAATCCTATAACAATCTGCTTTTTGGAACTCCATGTAATTAGTCCTGAACTAAGACTAAAAAAATTCCCTGAAGTAGATTTTCTATCATCTATATTATTTCCCCAATCACTATCACTAAAGCCACCTAATTTTATAGAATTACATTTGTGGTAATGGATCCCAAAATATAATGTACCTTTTACATATCTTAAAATTCTCTTAGTTGCTTTAAAATGAATTTCAGATGGATATACATTGAAAAAAGAGAAATTACATACTAAATATCCAGCCTTGTGTTGGTGAGGAACATTATACTCCCAACCATGCTCCTGTAAGTGGTCAAGTCAAATTTTGGTGCTCCATCATCTTTGCTCAATTGGATCCCATGACCCGTTGGATTTGTAATAGGCTTGCATTGCTCCATAGAAAATTTCTTGATCATATCTTGAGCATATTTTTGTTGACATATGAAGATCCCTTTATCTATTTGATGTACCTCCATGCCCAGGAAGTAATGCATTAAACCTAGATCTTTTATTTCAAATTATTTAATCATGGAGTGTTTGAACTCCTCATTCATCTTAGCACTACTACCCATGTATATTATATCATCCACATATAAGAATACAATGAGAATATCTTTACCTTATTTCATGTAGTAGAGGGTATGTTCACTTTTGCTCCTAATGAATCCATACCTTTGAAAGTAGCCATAAATGTGTGAGTACCATTCTCTTGGTGCTTTCTTGAGGCCATACAATGCTTTATTTAGTTTGTAAAAAAGGTGCTCTTTACCTTTTTCTTCAAATCCTTGAGGTTGTTGCTCAAAAACCTCTTCATTAAAGTACCCATTGAGAAAGGCACTATTTACATCCATGTTCTGAATTTTCCACCCTTTGTGGGCAGCCAAAGAAAGTACTAATCTAATTATCTCTTTTATAGCAACAAGAGCAAAGGTCTCCTCATAGTCAATCTCATACTTATGAGTGAACCCTTTTGCTACCAGTATTGCTTTGTGTCTTTCAATGCTTCCATCAGCATTAAATTTGGTCTTGTAGACCCATTTGCATCCAATACATTTCTTGCCCTTAGGAAGCTCCACTATCACCCAAGTATCATTATTTTTTATAGAGGTCATTTCATCTTTCATGGCTTGTTGTCATACATCACGAGCATTTTCTTTTTCATAGCTAGATGGCTCTAGCTCTACACTAGTCATTAAATAACAATTGACTACATGTCCCTTAGGCTATTGGGAGTCATCATCACCATACATATGTAGATTTTCAAATATTTTCAAAAATACATTCATTTCACTAGCTTGACTTCTAGTGTATCTTTTCTAGAAATTCTTATCCAACATTTGAAAATATGGATGGTGTTGAAGTGTTCTTTTACCTCTTGATGGAGAATCAATATCCATTGGTTAATAACTTACTGATCTTTGTGGAGAAGGACTTGGAGTATCATCTATTGTACTTGAAGTAGTACTCATACTTGGGCTTGGAGGACTTCCTTTGCTATTTTTGGGCTGCACTTGATGCACTTGAAAGGAACTTGCATCATGAGATCCATCATCAACAAAAAAACATTTATGACCCCATTCTCCCCCTTCATCAAAAATTACATCCCTAGAGAGTAAAATTTTATGTGTTTTAGTATTGTAGAGCCTATATACTTTGGAAGACTCACAATATCCAACAAAAATACATGCTTGACTTTTGGGCTCAAGTTTCTTTCTTTACTCATAAGTAATATGGGCATATGCAAGACAACAAAAAACCTTAAAGTGTTTTACATTTGGATTTTTGTCATACCATACTTCATAAGGAGTAATACCATCTAAACTAGAAGTAGGACTCCTATTCAAAATGTAAACACTAGTTCTAACAACATCAGCCTAATACATGTTACTTAGATGCTTAGTTTGCAACATTGATCTAGCCATTTCTACTATAGTGTGATTCTTTATTTCAACCACACTATTTTGTTGTGGGGTGTAGGCAATTGTGAATTGCCTTTTTATTCCAAAATATTTACAATATTTTAGAAATGCATTTGAAGAATACTCTCCTCCTCTATCAGTCCTGAGACATTTTACAACAAACTCACTTTTATTCTCTACATTATTTTTGAAATCTATGAAAAAATCAAAAGCTTCATATTTAGTTTTCAAAAAATAAATCCAACACATCCTACAGTAATCATCAATGAAATTTTGAATGCACTGGACCAATGCTTTTGGTTTGCATTGGACCATAAATGTCTGAATGTACCAATTGGAGTGGATGGCTAGCTCTCCATGCTTGTTCTCTTGGAAACTTGGATCTTGAGTGCTTTTCCAAAGCACACCCTTCACACACCTCCTTGTGTTCATCAACTTTCGGAATTCCACTCACCATAGCTTGAGAAGTCAACAACTTCAAGCTTGAAAAATTAAGATGACCAAATCTCAAGTGCCAAAGCACACTTGGATTAGCAATAGCTACACTAGCAATTTGATCACCTCCTTGTTCCCCAAACTTACGAGGAAGCAACCTATTCTTTGTCATAGGTACTTGTGTAATAATTCTATTATAATTGTTTTTATAAAAAATGACACATTTTCCTTCATCAAAAACAAGCCTATAGTTCTTCTTTATTATTTGTCCAAAACTAAGCAAATTATGTTGGAGTTTGGGGGTGTAATAGATGTCATTTACCTTCTTGGTGCCTTATTTTTTTGGAACCTCTATGGCTCCAATACCTTCAACTTGTAGTGCCTTGTCATCTCCCAATTTGATCTTTGATTTGTAGGAGGAATCTATTGTAGCAAAGAGCTCCTCTTTTCCACTCATGTGATTGGAACAACCAGTATCAAAAATCCAAGTTTCCTTAATATTTTGATATGATTTTCCATAGATGAGGAACAGATTTGAATAATATCCTTCCTCTTCTCCATAGTTTCCATATTGACCTCTCCCATCTTGAGAAGTCTAGGACCAACAATCTCTAGCAAAGTGACCAACCTTACCACAATTATAACAAGAATTCTTTGATTTTTCACCTCCTCTTATTTGATTGCCACCTCTTGATCTACATCGTCCTCTTTCTTTACCTGTCCTTGGGCCTCTTCCTTTTCCTTCTCATTATACTCTTCCTTGTGCATTATCACCTTATTTGTATGAGAATGCTTTCTCATCACCTCCATAGCTCGTATATGTAGCACCCTACAATATTTCTTCATGAGACATCAAAGAACAAATTAGAGAATCAAAAGTTAGAGTAGAAAAATATTTAGACTCTTCAATAATGATAGCAATATGGTTCCATTTATGAAGAAGTGTTCTCAACACTTTCTTCACCACTAATTTAGTTTTGATGTCTTCTCCAAGGGTTTGCATTTTGTTTACAATGAGTTTCACTCTCACACAATAATCTCCCACTCTTTCATCATATTGCATCTTGAGATTCTCAAAATATCTCTTTAAGGTTTGAAGCCTCACTTGCTTCACTTGATTTTTCCCTTGATATCTATCTCTCAAGGTTGTCCATGCTTCTAGGGTTGTTGAACAAGAAGAAATCCTTGGAAAAATGCTTTTCTCCAAAGCTGCTTGGAGATGGTAGAGAGCAAATGAGTTTTTATTTTGGACATAATTTTTATTGGTTCTATCAGCTACACTCAAGGTGGTCCAATATGCAGGTTCATTGTAACCTTCTTCTACAATATCCCATAACCCCTTGCCTATGATTAAGATCCTCATCTTGATGGACCAATACTCGTAATCTAACCCATTAAATTCAGGAATGGGAAGATTATTATTGGCAGCCATTGATGCTAATCAAAAAAACTTTGGAATAATGTAGATAGCTTCTAATACAAATTTTTTGCAATAAATAATAGTAGTAGATCTTATTTTACTCAATTGACTCAACCTGTTAAGTCAATCTCTCAGAATTAACCTCTAATTGCAAAAATACATGCTTCTTTTTATTTACCAAAGTCTCAAGCACAAAATTTATCATAAATTGGCCAATATTGATTGAAATAAACTAAAATTTTTCCTGTAGATGTCTAATATACGTATATGAAAATATACTAAATTGAAAAATCAAATTCACACAAATGATAAATATGTTATCAATTTACTTTTGCCCTTTCTAGATCATAGAGTGTTTGTGAGACAACCTCAATGTTTTTCACATAAATAAATCCATACAGCTCCAAAATTTCTAAAAATTAAACTTTGTATTCCTAATACAATAATATGAAAACCCTCTAAATTTTAGAAGAAAATTCACAAAGGTGAAAAATATGTGATCATTTACTTTTTCCATTTTTATCACAATTCTGGATCTAGGATTTTTGAAGAAAAAATCAATATTCACACAAATCGATCAATACAAATCCAAATGACCTAAAATTGTGTCTAAATTATTATTTTATCTAAATAATATTTTTTGCAAAATTTGAGAAGCAAATACCCTATCTTGCACCTTATACAACCATTTTATTTAAAAACTCAAAATGCTAATAAAATTATCAAATTAGCTCCAAATCACCCAAAAATTTTACTGCATCCTCTTTATACAATTGTATAATAACCCGTAAAATTTCATAATAAAATATTTCAATATGTGTGATATATTAGTGATTTACTCGAGCTCTTCCTTGCAACTTTGCTGACTGCTAGCCACTTGAGTTTCTCTGACAAGGTGCGTGCTTCAGATCTCTTCACACCACTCTCCACAGGTTTTGATCCATCTGAGAAAACCTACTATGATACCAAAATGAGAAAATATGCTCATTAGATTCATAATCATAAGACATTACAATGCTTCTTTAGCACTCCAATCAGTTTGAAATTTCTACTATTATGGAGATCTTACTTGCTCCTACTATGTTTAGAAACACTCTAAACAATTCCCTATATGATATCACAACAAAATTGATTTCCTCTCAAATATTAAAGTTCGTACAACTATATTTAAATGAATTTTAAATATTTAAAACCTATATACTTTAGGGAAGATACTCTAAAGTATGCTTTAGAGGCCAATAATATAGAATATTGTTGAAATTAGATAATGGTGTTGGTACTAAGATAAAAAGCATTTGGATGATAGATCATCAAATGAGTGGTTAATATGGGTATTTATAGAAGATAAATAAAACGATGTTTTTTTTTAGGCTGACAACTAGATTACATTCCTATCAATGCTATAAAATCATAATAATTAGTCAAAATAGTGTCATTTTAACCCTATGTATAAAAATGTGCTAGGATCATGACCATACATTTAAAACCCTAGGAAAATATCAACAATCAAGATTTTCACATAAAATGGTGATCATGGCATCGTTTATCATTAGAAAAAATGCTTTGAGGCACATATAAACATACCCCTTAATTGTGCATTTATCCTTATTTGTAACCAAAACCATCATCTAATGTGGTTTATTATCATTGTACCCAAATATTTAAAACTACTCCACCCTTTTACCATATTAGGAGGACGAGACTTCTCCACTCCTGAGCTTTATTTCATGCATTATTTCTAATGCTTATACCTTTTTTGTTGTGGGGATAAGCTTACCTTATTTTATTTTCTCAAATATAGTGCCATATGACTTATCCATAACTTATGCATCGTCAAGAACTAGAGCTTTATGTTGATGATTCATAGCATACATATCAAGTTTTTTTTCAAACTCCACTTCTCTAGCTTCATATTATTCATTACAACAAAATTTAATCCTAATATCTTCATCGAGTTCATCATTAAGGTCACTATTAGAATACAAACTCAAATAAATGTCATAGTTAGTAGAATTGTGTGGGGCATCATAGGCCGAACAATACAAAGGATATTATGAGGCTATGTTATTTTATGGGATGGGATTAGGGACAAAATTTAAATATTTTTCTTTCATTTTCCCATTATCATTTCCATTTCAATTTTTTTTTCCTTCCCCATAATCATTGTTATTCTAGTTTCTATTGAAATTTCTCTCTAATGGATCCCTAATATCACCTTGGTGTCTATCATCTCCCTAAAATAGTGAAGACTTTAATTTATTCTCTTTATCTCTTTCTATCCTAGCTACTTTATTATTTAGAGTAGTAAACATTTCAGTCATTAAACTCAATTGGCTGGCTATTTTATTTATTGGATCATGCTCTAGTTTCTTGGGAATAGTGAACTTCACTTTTTGGGGCTTTCTTTTAGGTAATGGAATAGATATTCATTTTTACACTATCTATCATGTTCCTTTCTATTTATATGGCCATATTCATGCATTGATAAATTGCATTTATTTTATTTGCCTTCATTCATAATTAAAATCATAAAGAAAGGTATTCTTGTAAAAACAAAAGACTGGCTATCATTTGGCCTTAATCCTGCAGGGATTTTATTTTTTATTTTAGTGATTTTTTGATTGAAATATTTCACAAATTCATTATCCTCATCATAGGCAATTTTTTTAATAGGGAAGTCTCATTCTTTATTTTCCCATATTTTCAAAGAAAGACCTCTTCCATGGTTTGGAAATTGGGGATATATTGATATTTAAGGTTTTAAAACCATTGTTGGGCATATTTCTCTAAGATTTGAAAGAATAACCTGAGAATTACATCTTCTTCATATACTTCAAGGTTATCAATGATATTCATAAATTCTCTAAGATGATATTCACTAGTGATGGCAAAATTTCCTTCAAATATTGGCAAGAACATAGTGGCCTTACTAGGAAGGTGGTGTAGATTATTGGATAGAGTAAAATTTCTATATCTATTATTCCTTCATTGGTCCATGTTGGAATTTTGATTAATTTTTGCCATATTTACTATCATATGATTAACAACATGTGGTATTGGGTTTAAATTTGGATCAATGTTAGAAAAAAATAAAATGTAACAACAATATTTCTATGAGATTTGAGATGTACCTATAGGTTTGGCATGGACGGGTGCAACTCTTCACCATTGTTTCATGTAGATTCTAGATTCAATC
Organism: Wollemia nobilis; assembly: GCA_028583015.1. Classification (NCBI taxonomy): domain Eukaryota; kingdom Viridiplantae; phylum Streptophyta; class Pinopsida; order Araucariales; family Araucariaceae; genus Wollemia; species Wollemia nobilis. Next base: position 1,941,553 of record JAQPPZ010003353.1, on the reverse strand, counting down.
TCTCTCTTCTTTCTTTCTAGGTTTGAATATGAGCAGATTTGCTAGCACAGGTGTGTTAGAAATAACGTGTTCCATTCAAGATTCTTCAACCAAGATTGTTTATCTCAACAACTTTAGAAAATAATCCCACTCAAGGGATTCAAGGGAATTGTGGTTGTTAACCCAAAATATTAGGAAATGTTAAATGATAAGTACCATGAATACCCATGATTGTTGGTTTTGCAATTTGAAAATTTGAAATGAGATAAAATCTAAAAAAGATGATTGTGGTCCTTGAAAACAATATCAAAGACTATTGGGCCTAGTGGGACTTGAAGCCACAATCACTTGATTGTTTATTTTTTGATAATGGTGACAAAGACTATCGGAGAAAATTTAGCATCCCTTTGTAATTTTCATGTCACTAAATTTTATTGATTCCAACTAGTACCATGAAATCTGGTAAATCCACCTCTTCAACTCAGGGAAAAAAAAAATTATCCTCTAAAAAGATTGAGTTAGGTAATGAAACCCTAAATGGAGTGATGCTTTTATGATTTACAATCGATCAAATATAAAAAAGAAATATTATTCATTAAAATTCATCACTTTTTACAATGCCCATAAATGTTTTTCCCTCATAGTAGACTGATGCCTTATCTCCTATAATTTATATGAAGGGTTTGAACAACTTTAATGAGAGAGAAATAACAATAAGGAAATAACTAGATCAATTACATTTGTTCAAATAATGCAAAAAATATAATTGAGACTAACTAGAGAAATAATATGACATTCACACATTAAAATAATGCAACATACAAATATGAATAATATACAACCATACAAGGTATTGGTCAATGGAGGAAGCAAAATTTATATAAAAATTTCTTTACAAGAGGAGTATGTTTTAAACGACCCAAATTTCATTTAATCAATACAAATTGGACTTATATTCAAAGAATGTAAAAAAAAAACACATCTCTTCATTCTACTATATTAACAAAGAGCCTCTTGGCTTTTGATCTAGTTACTAGAAATGATCTTAGTAGGCTAAATGCTTCCTAATAAATTTCGTGACCTACACAACCAATGGGGAAGAATAAGAGGTGGTAAATGGAGACAAGATACAAGGGAAATACAAATTATAAATACAAATACACTAGAGTACCTTGGTAGAATTTTTGTTATGTAAATACTTGATCCCTCCTCTGGTTGGTGCAAGTTGTTTTTATAGCTTAAAATATAACCAATTCGGTTATAACCACTTTGAATTATTTTATTTGGTTCTTACACCTAGCTTCTTCTTAACCATTGAATTTTTAATTGGTTACAACTACTTTTTATTATTTTATCTGGTTATGGTCTTATTACTTTAACCTTCTTCTTTATTTTTCTCCTTTTTACCTTTGGGCATCCTTTTGCTTTTGCTTGAAATATTTTTGCCCTCTTTTTCTTCAATATCACCTTTATTAATATTCTTTCCTTTTCTGAATAGGCCACCAATTTTACCCTAAGTTTCATCATAAAATTTTGTAATGAACCTTATTGTATCAATGGCTTGCAGAGCCTTATTATTTTGACTTTCTAAAAAATAATTATTCTCCTAGATCAGTCAAAATTTTACCGTATTGAGCTAAATTTTGCTTGTCATCCTCATCATACTCAAAATCGTGAATTTTATGAAAATGAATTCATCAAAATTGGCTACACTCATGCATTATTCTATTTATATTCCAAACTACCCCAATTTTATATTTATTTCCTCCTCCTAAGCTTCCATATCCTTGATAAAATTATCCTAGATAGGCCTCTCTCTGAGGAACATTGATATTTAATAAACTCTTGATAACATTCATACACTATATCATCTTGGAATGTGACCTTCTTTTCATGTATCTCTTCATATTTTTCTTCAAAACACTCAAACTATATTTTATTAAGGCTACCTTGTTATCTATTATTCCTAGAATATTCTTCATGCTTTCTACTAAGATAATGATAGTATTGATATTCTAGAATACCTGGGCAAAGGCCTTCATTTCACTCTGTAGTTCCAAATACATATTTTTCTTGTATAAATGTAGAATAATCAATCCTTATAATGATAATATTGGGATCTTCTTTAAACCTATCACTTAAGGATATGATGGTAGGGCTACTATCATTTTTGCTAAAAACAAATTCTTCCAACTCCTTGAGCCTTGCTAACAATTCTTGTTTTTTGCTAGTAAATCTCTTTTATCCTTGTACAAAGATTGTACTATCCTCTCTTGGACCTAGGCTGACATATTTTATAATTCTAGTGGATCTTCTATAATTTATACATGTGTATACCTAGTTTGATGATCCACTTGAGCTAATTCCACTCCTATTGTTATGGTTAATCACACTACCATAGGTGGGACCATTGAGGTTTGAGTAGCTCATTTTATTTCTATCTCTTAGAAATTCTTCCCCATAGAAAATGCTTCAATCTGCCTATCATTGAGGGGATCATAAGATTTATCCTCTTCTACATGTACCAAGGTGTAAATTTCTAAAGAGGGTTCCTAAAGCTTGACCCTTTTATGTTTGGGAGATTTGGTGGGACTTGTTAACTTTAATCTATGGTCCCTTAGTACGTTAGCAAGTCCCGTAATGGTTTAAAATTTTCTTTGTATATAAGGGGACAATTTGACCTCTGTATTATTGAAGATAAGGGTTTTGGAGATGAATGTGGTATGATGGAAGGTTAAATGGATCTTTATTTCATATGAAAGCTCAACTTGAGAGGAGGCTAGGATGAGTTGTTGAGCTTAAGAGAAAGTAACTTGGAAAAATATTTACCTATACTAGAGACAAAGGTACCCTCTAAAACATGCTTAGTAAAGTAGAGATTTTTTGTTGCTCTTATCTGCTCATCGATGAAGGGCATAACTATTTTTGCTACAAAGATAACCTCTGCCTTGATTTACACTTGGGTTGGTTCTTAATCAAGTGTTACAAGAAGTTATCCATAAAGTATTTAGGGTAAATTACTCAAAATTTGGGGGAAATATCCTCAGTCAAATGCTTTATTATCAATTATGTTGGATAGTCCCCAATATATTCAGGCTATGAGTGTTTCTTGGTTTTGATCAGTTACATGTTCCATATTGGCTATATTGCCATCTTCCTAACCAAGGCCTCCTTGAGCTAATCCTCAAAGGCATTTGTTCTATGTCTAACCATGACCTATGATCCCACATTTTTTATGAGTTCTTGGTAGTGGCCTTCAGGGTCATTAATTCTCCAAGTGACCTCTACAAAGCTAAACTTATCCATTTCCAAATTGCTTATACCAAAATCTAGTATTCTTTGTAGATGTAATGGCCTATATTACAAGGGACATCGAGTTAAAATAATTTTCCTTTCCTCTTATATATTATAATTTTGGTTCCTTAGCCACTTGCCTGATCATTTCAAAAGTAGTTATAGCCATTGGGTAACACCTTAGAAGGGCCTTGGGATGTAACTTAGACCCGTATACTCTTATATATGTAAATTATTCTATAATAAAATAATACCCTATATGATTATCAAGAAAAAATTTACTATTCCAATCCCTAGCCTACTTGGGATGAATCCACATGCTTATTAAAATTTCCCCAAAAAATTAGGCATAGCTATACTATCCCTCATGTATATAGGTAAATATATATTTAAAATTAGAAGTTTGCATCTCTACCTCATGTATAAAATACATGAATATCAAATAATAGGAGAAAGTGGGCATCTCATGTAAATCTTTCCTAATTTCTATGGGTGAAATTTTGCACCCCTCACCCACTCTTTCTTCGAAAGATGATACCTTTTTAGAGATCACCAAGTTTTGGAACATTAAGGGTTGAGAAGATGATAGATATGGTGGTATTAGTGATGGGAAACTACATGTAGCAGGTATATGGAAGATTGTTCAAATAGGTAGGGTGGATAATGGAGCGAACAGATCATTAGCCCTTAGCTTTTGGCGATATTATTCAAAATATGTACCCACTTGTTGGGTGGAAATTTCAACCAACCAACATGGGCAGAGATATTGTAAAACCCCATCCAAAAGAAGTATGGATACTCCCACCCATTTTTAGGTTGGACTTTCAAGTACAAATTGGGCAGAATATTGAGCAAATGATCACCCTCCTTCATGATGTCTCCATGGGAAGAAAAAAATATAAAGAAACCATCCCACACCTAAGCTCCTGCCATCTTTTGGAAATTCAAATAAGGGATATTTAATGCCTCATCAACCTAGTACCAGCCATGCATATGCAAAATTTATTAATGTGAAGCATACTATCTCCAAGGTAATTAATTTTAGCCATTCACCACCTAATCAAAGGACCGTTAGCTGGATATAGGGGTAAATTAGAGAAGATGTCATTTTTGTGACCCTGTAGCCCAATGTATGCATCCAAAAATTATTAATACCTCTATCTCATCCTTGGGAGCTGCATTAAGAAGCCTTAGAATTCATATATAATATCACAAAGTAAGGTGAGCACATTATAAATAGCACCCTATGGGTAGATGCAAATGGGACCAAGAAGTGTAAACTACAAAGCGTAGTTGAAACAAAATGGCAACCTAGTCGATAACAGTTAGTAAAAGAGGGTCATTTCTAGATTACATGAAAAATAAGGCCTAGAACAAGAGAAGTAAATATAAATGGAAATATATCTACTTTTGGAATGTCTCAAATCCTTGGTGGGCTGCGTTTAAGGGGATTCAATCCATGAGAGTGCCTCGTAGAGAAGGGTCTATGCCCTATAAATATCACTTGATAAACTTCATATTAATTTTCCCTTCGTGTCTCCCCATTTCCTCACCCCATCCTTTCTTCCACCTTCCTCTTCCCTTTGTTGCTTGTATTTCTTCGAGTCGATGAAAAATACTCCTTTGTCTCAAATTTTTCATATTTTTCCTTCATTCCCCTTGTATCCCTTGGTTAGATTTCATTATTTTTGCTTGTTGTTTGTCTTCTTGTTATTCTTGTTCATTGTAGTACTCTATTTCTATCATTTCTGCCATGATTTTTTAGCTCTCTTATCCTCGCCCTTCCTTTTTGCCCCTGCTTTCTGCACCCCTATTCCTTTTCCTTTGCTCTACTTTTAAATGTGTTAAATATATCTAATTTTTTTGAAATCTCTTCATGCCTTGTTGCCTCCTTGTGTTGTTTTTATCTACATCTCTACCTTTCCTCTCTGTTGTTCCCTATTTTTCTTCATTTCTCTATTTTGGCTATTATATCTCCTATTATTTGGGTTCTTTTTATAGGCAGGGAAATCCATTTTCCAAAAAAAGAAGCAAGAATAAAGTTTGAATTTGCACAGTCTTGAATAAAAATGTACAATTGGGTGAAATTGTACAATTGGCAAGTAAAATGTACAATTTGGTATAAATTGTACAATTGGCAAGCAAAACGTACAATTGGGTGGAATTGTACAATTAGAAAATAAAGTATTAAAATAAATAAATATAAAATGCATGTGAAATGAAATGAAATGTGAAGACATGCAAATGAAATGTAATTTGATGAAAATCAAATTAAACTTTAGTAAAACATTAAATTAAATTTATTTATGTGAAGTTATCGGTAGTTGTAAATAATGAACTATCTCAAGAAACCACTTTGGAATGGCTTGGACAACCATTATAAAGCCCCTCATTCAAATTTTTGGTGTTGTCGGTTAATGGTTGGGTTGTTCATGGATTGTTGTTGTTCATGGCTGCCATTCTTGTGCAGTCCATGGGTTTAGAAGAGGGATTTATTGTTGCAGTTTATGCTATAATGTACACTACCTATGTACAATGTCCATAATATTATATATTCTCATTTAGACCAGATTTGTGTATGCATGTGTGTGGATCTAAGAGTAATCTCAATAATTACATTGTTTGTGTAGTTTTATTGATATTGCTAATATTGGTGATTCCAAATCTATGGCAGAAGTGCATACCTAGAAAACATACAACCATCCATGTGTTGTCTGAAATGCATAAGGAAAAGGAAAATAAGAATAATGGTTGTTACCCATTATTGGAAATGGTGTTTTGTCAATAATATGCAAATGGGTATTTTTATGAGTCAAGATATTTGGTAGAACAAGGGTTTCACCCAAACCGTACAAGCAGCGTAACCAAACTATACAAGAGTTTGTAAAATCTATACAGCTGATGCATTTTTAACCTAAAATTATATTTTGGAGCATTCTGAAGGTAGATCAAGTGATTTTCAAATGAATTATTTCAAAGTGATTGAGATTTAATTAATTTTAATATTCTTGGAGAAGATGTACAAGTGTTCAGTTATAACCGTACAACTGTATGTTTTGGGATTGTACTGTCTTAGTTGTAAATTTTAGGAGTTGTACAATTGTGAACTATACAATTTTATGGAATTTTCCAGATGAAGCACAATTAGTTGAAATCCATATTTGATGCAGGAGCATCTGATGGCAGTAGAGCAATCTTGCATCAACTACAAAAAAATTTCCAAGTATGAGCTTTGATGTCGCGATATCACGACATGTCAAGAATTTCGTGATATCATGACATGTCACATTTTCATGACTCAATAAGGAGATAGAAGGCACGAAACTAAAATGTCACGATTTTTTGACATGTCACGAAATCGCGACACCGACACGGTAGAACAAAGGCAGCAGAAGAGAACGTCGCGAAACCATGACATGTCATGATTTTGTGAAATGTCATGAAATCACGACACCAACACGGCAGAACAAAGGTAGTAGAAGAGAACGTCATGAAATCATGACATCGACTGGATAAAGTGAAGGCATTAGAAGAGAACGTCGCGAAATCATGACATGTCATGATTTCATGACCTGTCACAAAATCGTGACCACAAGAACACGAGAAAGGCTAGAGGAGGAAATGTCACGATTTCGTGACATGTCACGAAATCACAACCAAAAGAAAGAAAGAATAGCCGGAGAGGAAGATGTCGTGATATCGCAACATGTCACGATATCACGACCCGAAGGAGAAGGAGACAGCAAGGAAGAAAAATGTCGCAATATCGTGACCCGAAGGAGAAGGAGACAAGGAAGAAAAATGTTGCGATATCGTGACATGTCGCGATATCGCGACCCGAAGGAGAAGGAGACAGCAAGGAAGAAAAATGTCACAATATCATGACATGTCGCGATATCGTGACCCGAAGGAGAAGGAGACAACAAGAAAGAAAAATGTCGTGATATCGCGACCCGAAGGAGAAGAAGATAGCAAGAAAGAAAAATGTCGCGATATCGCGACCCAAAGGAAAGGAAAGGCAGCGAGGAGAAAAATGTCACAATATCATGACATGTCACGATATCACGACCCGACTAAGAGGAAGGGCAGCAAGGAAGAAAATGTCGCGATATCGTGACATGTCATGATTTCATGACCCGAAGGAAAAGAAGGCAACAAGGAAGAGAAATGTCACGATATCATGACATGTCATGATATAACGACATACTACTGGTTCTCTATTTTAGAAAGCTTGCATCCCTAGATAGTATTTTTTGAGGTGGTCAGGGCCTCATTAGTGCATGATTTCTTTCCCGGTAAGCTTTCTGAGCATGGCGGCCATTCGAAGACTGCGCCCAGAGGTCAGACGACTCATCAATACATGTTTCCATGGCTAACCCAGTGGCAGTTGCCAGATAGGGAAAGATGAAAAGGCTTAGTGAGATTGGATGTATTCTGGTAGGTGGGTCATTAATGGCCTAGAGGGTCAGGACATCAAAGGAGGTCTAGACATGGATATAGAAATAGGTGGTGCATGAAGGAAAAGGAGAGAGGAAAGATAGAAAGAAACTATGCCTGTTGCTTAGTATTGGAATTTTCTAAAAGTTTAATGAACTGAAAGCTTGAGTGATTCTCTATGAGACTGTGTCCCCATCAAGGTATCAATTATCTATGAGATTGTGTCCCCATCAAGTGGTATCAAAGCAGGAGTTCCTGAGTGTGTGAGAAGATCTTCGAAAGTGAGGCAGCTTAAACCAGTATCTATGGAAGGGTTGTGAGGAGAGAGTGAAGTAGAATGCCTCCATGAAGAAATCATGGTGGTGGGAGAAACATGGTGCCAACAGAATATTTTAGGGCTATACAAAGGCAAGTTCAAGCCCTACAAGAGGAACTATGCAGAGGACTTGAACCCAAAGGAGAAGAAGGAAGTGAAGATGAAGTTGATGAGGAAGAGGACTAGTTTGAGGAAGAAGAAGAGGCTATAGATATTGCACAAGCCAAATTATACAGAGCCATCTCTTAGATTGGAAAGAGACCAAAGATGGAGGTTTCTATGTATTCTAGGAATCTTGATCCAGAAGAGTTGATTGACTGGATCAATGATTTGGAAGAATACTTTGAGTATGAAGAAGTTGAAGATCCTGATAGGGTCAGGTTTGCCAAGACCAAGCTGAAGGGTCACGCCAGCATATGGTGGAAGGGAGTACAGTTGGAAAGAAATAGAAGAGGAAAGGAGAGAATAACCAGATGGGATAGAATGGTAGAGAAGTTGAAGAGACAGTTCATTTCAGTTGACTATGAGATGGATCTACTAAATAAAATGCAAGGTTTGAAGCAGGCAAGCAAGTCTGTCAAGGAATACATAGAGGAGTTTTACAAGATTGTAATCAGAACAGGCCATTCAGAGGCCAACAAGGAGAAGGTGACCCATTATATTAATGGGTTACGATCCAATATTCAAGAGGAGATAAGCTTGGTCAGGATGACCACCATAGAGGATGCTTACCAGTTTTCTCTAAGGGTTGAAGAGAAACTAAATAGAAGGTTTGAAAGCAAGAAAAGAGGAAGAGGTCATGGTGGAAGGACAGGTGGAAGGACCAGTGGAGAAAACTATAAACGACAGAAGAAGGTCGGTGAGACTAGTAATACTCAAGAGTAGAAGGAAGGAAATGCCTACCAACCCTATAATCAGAATAATGGTTATCCGAGAGGGAGAGGCAAATTTGGACATGTATTTGGAAGAGGAGAATTTCGTGGAACCTGTTTCCACTGTGGTGAAGGACATCAAGCATTTGAGTGTCCACAACACCAAGAAAGGATGAATAAGATACCTGAGGGTCCTGCCAAAGCTGTTGTAGCAGATGAAGATGCTAAATTAGAATATTCTTAGGAGGTAGAAAGAGGAGAAATTATGGTCACTAGGAGTACTCTATTGAATGAGGAGAAAGGATCAGACCAGAGAAGGAGCCTGTTCTACACAAGGTACAAAATTTCGGGTAAGGTCTACAATATTATCATAGATAATGGTAGTACTGATAACATGGTTTTAGAAGAAATGGTTGCCAAGTTACAGTTAAAAAGGAGAAGACATCCACATCCATATCGGATTGCGTGGTTGCAGAAGGACCATAGAGCTTTGGTCAGTGAGCAATGTTCAGTGAAGTTCAATATTGAGAATTACTATGATGAGGTCTTGTGTGACATCCTGCCCATGGATGCTTGCCATTTATTGTTGGGAAGGCCATGGCAGTTTGATCGATGTGCAGTACATGATGGTCATGCAAACACCTACTCCATGACAAAGAATGGAGTGCGCCATAAGCTGAAGCCCTTGAAGGAGGTGGAAGAAAAGGTATGCAGCAGCACTAGAATCTGTTTAGTTGAAGGAGGAAAATTTTTGAATAGTTTAAAGCATGAGCATATGTGCTATACATTAGTTCCTAGAGTTAGGAAGGAAGAATGCAAGGATACCCCTGTAGAAGTCTTAGGATTGTTAGAAGAATTTCTAGACATTATCTCTAATAATGTGCCTGAAGGTTTACCACCAGTGAGAAAGATCAGTCACCACATAGATTTGGTACCAGGATCTAGTTTACCCAATAAGGCAGCACATAGAATGACTCCTATAGAAACTGAAGAACTGAATAGAAAAGTCCAAGAATTGTTGGGAAAGGGACTGATTCAGGAGAGTTTGATTCCATGTGCAGTACCTACAGTACTAGCACCAAAGAAATATGGAGAGTGGAGAATGTGTACAGACTCTCGATCCATTAACAAGATCACTATAAAGTACAGATTTCCATTACCAAGGATGGATGACATTATGGATTGTTTGAGTGGATCCAAGTACTTCACCAAGATTGACCTAAAGAGTGGTTATGACCAGATTCGTGTCAGAGAAGGAGATGAGTGGGATACAACCTTCAATACCATAGAAGGTTTGTATGAATGGTTAGTCATGTCATTTGGGCTGACCAATGCACCAAGCACATTCATGTGATTGATGAATGAGGTATTGAAAGAGTTCTTAGGCAAGTTTGTCATTGTCTCTCTGGATGATATTCTAATATTTACCAAAACTCTGGAAGAGCATCTGATGCACATCAAAAAGGTTTTTGAGAAGCTGTGGGAGGAGCAGTTGTTGATTAATCTAAAGAAATATAATTTTGTGAAGGAGTTAGTGTACCTGGGATTTTTTATCTCAACCAAAGGTCTAAAAATGGACCCAAAAAAGGTAAGAGCTATCATTGAATGGCCTACTCCGAGAAGCACGACTGAGGTAAGATCATTTCATGGTCTAGCAATTTTTTATAGGAAATTCATTAGGAATTTCAGTAGTATTTGTGCACCCCTTACAGAAACAATGAGATGGGATAAGAAAGAATTTAGGTGGACCTTAGGAGCAGATAAGAGCTTTGACATGTTGAAAAAGAAGGTTACAAAGAAACTTGTTTTGGCACTTCCAGATTTTAATAAGGTATTTCAGGTAGATTGTGATGCTAGTGGTAGTGCCATAGGAGTTTTTTTGAGTCAAGAAGGTAAACTCGTTGCCTACTTTAGTGAGAAACTCAATGATGCTAGAAAGAAGTATTCAGTTTATGATCAATAATTTTATGCTATAGTTTAGGATCTAAAGAAGTGGCGACATTACCTATTGCCAAAAGAGTTTGTTCTATTCACTGATCATCAAGCCTTACAGTATATTAATATTCAAGGGAAGCTAAATCAGAGGCACCTGAAGTGGGTTGAGTTTCTACAGAGTTATACCTTTGTGTTGAAGCACAAGAGCAGAAGGTCAAACAGAGTTGTAGATGCCTTAAGTAGAAGGCAATGCTTGTTGACAGAAATGAGGGTGGAAGTGGTAGGATTTGATGAACTAAAGGGTTTGTACCCTAAATATCCTGATATTGCAGAAGCCTAGAAGGCTTGCTTGGCACCTGTTACTTTGGATAGGACCAAGTGGCTGGATTTTCTGATCCAAGATGGAATGTTGTTCAAAGGAGGTCAATTATGCATTCCACAAAGTTTAATGAGGGATAATCTGATAAAGGAGAAGCATAGTGGGGGACTAGCTAGACATTTTGGTCGAGACAAGACCATTGCCCTTGTTAGTGAAAACTACCATTGGCCACAGTTTTCACAAGATGTGACTAAATTTGTGCAGGGTTGTAGAGTATGCCAGATGGCTAAGGGATTAAGACAAAATACAAGAATGTATCAGCCATTACCTGTACCAGAGAGACCATGAGAGGACATCAGTATGGATTTTGTTCTTGGCCTACCAAGGACACAACGAGGGAGTGACTTCATTTTTTTTGTGGTTGACGGGTTTTCGAAGATGGTTCATTTTATTCCATGTCAAAAAATGAGTGATGCAGTTCATGTTGTAGGCTTGTTTTTCAAGGAGGTGGTACGCCTTCATGGTCTACATAGGAGTATAGTATCTGACAGAGATACCAAATTTGTGGGTTATTTCTGGAAGACTTTGTGGAAGTAGCTAAAAATAGATTTAAAGTTTAGTTTTGCGTACCATCCGCAGACTGATGGACAAACATAGGTGGTGAACAGAAGTTTGGGTAATCTCCTAAGATGCCTGGTGGGAGATAAGCCCAAAGGATGGGATTTTATTTTTCCACAGGTATAATTTGCTTACAACAATTCCATCAACAGAAGTACTGGTAAATCCCCATTCTATATTGTGTATGGGAACAACCCAAGGCATGCTTCTGAGTTGAGAACGATGGGTACCGTAGAAAAGACTAGTGCTGAGGCTGAAGATTTTGCAGAACACATAAATATTTTACATGAAGAGTTCAAATAGCATATCGGTAAAATGAATGCTCAGTACAAAGCCAAAGCCGATAAGAAGCAACATTTCAAGGATTTCTAAGTGGGATATGAGGTCATGGTTCACCTAAGAAAGGAAAGGTTTCCTAGCAAAACCTACAACAAGCTAAAAATGAATAGGTTTGGACAATGCAGGATCATAGGTAAAAGAGATTCAGGAAATGCCTATGAAGTGGAACTGCCAAGTGAGTTAAATATCTCACCTATTTTTAATATTTTAGACTTGGTAGAATACCATGAAGGAGGTAATGGTGAGACACCAAGAACAGATTTGTGGGATATTCCAACATCTACTCCAGCAACAGACGAGATAGAGGAAATACTAGACACGCGAGCTGGAAGAACTATCAGGCACAGGCAGCATTCTAAATATCTGGTCAAGTGGAAAGATAGGCCTATTCAAGATGCAACTTGGTTGTCAAAAGCAAAGGTTGACTGTTTGGGTCTTCCTCCAACAGTACAGAAGTGAAGAACACTTCTCAATCCACCCCGGGTGTCTGATGCAAGAGCATCCGGTGGCAGCAGAGCAATCTTGCATCAACTACAAATTTTTTTCCAAGTATGAGCTTTGATGTCGTGATATCGTGACATGTCAAGAATGTCGTGATATCATGACATGTCGCGTTTTTGTGACTTAGGAAGGAGAGAGAAGGCATGGCACTAAAATGTCACGATTTCATGACATGTCATGAAATTGCAACACCGACATGGTAGAACGAAGGTAGCAGAAGAGAACGTCATGAAATCACGACACCAACACGGCAGAATGAAGGCAGTAGAAGAGAACGTCGCAAAATCATGACATGTCACGATTTCGTGACATGTCACAAAATCTTGACACCGACTCGATAGAGCAAAGGCATTAGAAGAGAACGTTGCAAAATCATGACATGTCATGATTTTGTGACCTGTCACGAAATCGTGACCAGAAGAACATGGGAAAGGCCAGAGGAGGAAATGTCACGATTTTGTGACATGTCACGAAATCGCGACCAAAAGAAAGAAAGAATAGCCGAAGAGGAAGATGTCATGATATCATGACCCAAAGGAGAAGGAGACAGAAAGGAAGAAAAATTTCATGATATCGTGACATGTCGCGATATCGTGACCCGAAGGAGAAGGAGACAACAAGGAAGAAAAATGTCGTGATATCGCGACCCGAAAGAGAAGGAGACATCAAAGAAGAAAAATGTCGTGATATCGCGACATGTCGTGATATCGCAACCCGAAGGAGGAGACAACAAGAAAGAAAAATGTCATGATATCACGACCCAAAGGAGAAGAAGATATCAAGAAAGAAAAATGTCGCGATATCGCGACATGTCGCGATATCGTGACTCAAAGGAAAGGAAATGCAGCAAGGAGGAAAAATGTCACGATATCGCGACATGTCACGATATCGCGACCCGACTAAGAGGAAGGGTATCAGGGAAGAAAATGTCATGATATCATGACATGTCACGATTTTGCGACCTAAAGGAAAAGAAGGCAACAAGGAAGAGAAATGTCACGATATCGCGACATGTCGTGATATCACGACATACTGCTAGTTCTTTGTTCGAGAAAGCATGCATCCCTAGATGGTGTTTTCCAAGGTAGTCAGGGCCTCATTAGTGCATGATTTCTTGCCCGATAAGCTTGCTGAGCATGGCGGCCATTCGAAGACTGTGCCCAGAGGTCAAACGGCTCATCAATGCATGTTTCCATGGCTAACCCGATGGCAGTTGCCAGATAGGGAAAGATGAAAAGGCTCAGTGAGAATGGATGTATTTTGGTAGGTGGGTCATTAATGGACTAGAGGGTCGGGACCTCGAAGGAGGTCCAGACATGGATATAGAAATAGGTGGTGTATGAAGAAAAAGGAGAGAGGAAAGATAGAAAGAAACTATGCCTGTTGGCTAGTATTGGAATTTTTTGAAAGTTTAATGAACTGAAAGCTTGAGTGATTCAATATTAAAGATCTCTCATCACATCCCCCTCCGAGAATACTGCACTCCACTCATGCTACATTTGAAATCATTCTCATAGTTGTACAGACCCATTGTCGGTTGTCGTGTGGATTTGAACAAGTTTTATCATTGTTGAGAATGATGAAGGGTCTGGAATAGTAAGAAATGTGGAATAAAATAGGGGTGGATGAAAGATACAAGTCTTTGAAGATGCAGGAAGACGAGATCGTAGAGAGGTAGATGATAGTGAATTTATCAAATATGTGGGAAAGTATGGTGCATTTCATTTCTACATTTTGGAGAATTTATCTCTATGAATTGGGGGCACAATTGATGACATGGAGTTATGAGAAGCAAGTTGCTTGGAAAGATGCACAACAAAGACCATGGCATCCAGTTGAAGCCACAGATGTAGAAGATAAATTTTTTGATGTTATTGAGATGTATAGGGCTAATGTAAAAAATGGAGATGATGGTCATATTGTAGAGGGTTTGTATAATTTTAAAGTTGATAATCGTACAAACGATTGCAATTTACAAGAATTGCAAGGTTGTTCAATTGGTGTGCATCATCCAAAGAGAGTCATACGAATGGAGGAAATAATTGCACAACCGCATATGAAAAAGAAAAAAGTATGTGGTTATTGGCAAGAATCATATGATTGTTGGAGGAAACCATACAACCAAAGGAAGAAGTATATGATTGCTAGAGAAAACCATATAGCAAGAGGGAAAATTGTACGATTGTTGGGTAAATCGTATAGTAAGAAGGTAAATTGTCCAATTGTCAATAAAATAGTATAGTTGCAAGGTAGAGTGTATGATTGCCACTCAATTTGTACAAGTATATCTAACCATATAAAATGGCTGATAACAGTTAGTAAAAGAGGGTCATTTCTAGATTACATGAAAAATAAGGCCTGGAACAAGAGAAGTAAATATAAATGGAAATATATCTACTCTTGGAATGTCTCAAATCCTTGGTGGGCTATGTTTAAGGGGATTCAATCCATGAGAGTGCCTCGTAGAGAATGGTCTATGCCCTATAAATATCACTTGATAAACTTCAGATTAATTTTCCCTTCGTGTCTCCCCATTTCCTCACCCCATCCTTTCTTCCACCTTCCTCTTCCCTTTGTTGCTTGTATTTCTTCGAGTCGATGAAAAATGCTCCTTTGTCTCAAAATTTTCATATTGTTCCTTCATTCCCCTTGTATCCCTTGGTTATATTTCATTATTTTTTCTTGTTGTTTGTCTTCTTGTTACTCTTGTTCGTTGTAGTACTCTATGTCTATCATTTCCACCATGATTTTTTAGCTCTCTTATCCTTGCCCTTCCTTTTTGCCCCTGCCTTCTGCACCCCTATTCCTTTTCCTTTGCTCTACTTTTAAATGTGTTAAATATATCTATTTTTTTGAAATCTCTTCATGCCTTGTTGCCTCCTTGTGTTGTTTTTATCTACATCTCTACCTTTCCTCTCTGTTGTTCCCTCTTTTTCTTCATTTATCTTTTTTGGCTATTATATCTCCTATTATTTGGGTTCTTTTTATAGGCAGGGAAATCCATTTTCCAAAAAAAGAAGCAAGAATAAAGTTTGAATTTGCACAGTCTTGAATAAAAATGTACAATTGGGTGAAATTGTACAATTGGCAAGTAAAATGTACAATTTGGCATAAATTGTGCAATTGGTAAGCAAAACGTACAATTGGGTGGAATTTTACAATTAGAAAATAAAGTATTAAAATAAGTAAATATAAAATGCATGTGAAATGCAATGAAATGTGAAGACATGCAAATGAATGTAATTTGATGAAAATCAAATTAAACTTTAGTAAAACATTAAATTAAATTTATTTATGTGAAGTTATCGGTAGTTGTAAATAATGAACTATCTCAAGAAACCACTTTGGAATGGCTTGGACAACCATTATAAAGCCCCTCATTCAAATTTTTGGTGTTTTCGGTTAATGGTTGGGTTGTTCATGGATTGTTGATGTTCATGGCTGCCATTCTTGTGCAGTCCATGGGTTTAGAAGAGGGATTTATTGTTGTAGTTTATGCTATAATGTACACTACCTATGTACAATGTCCATAATATTATATATTCTCATTTAGACCATATTTGTGTATGCATATGTGTGGATCTAAGGGTAATCTCAATAATTACATTGTTTATGTATTTTTATTGATATTGCTAATATTGGTGATTCCATATCTATGGCAGAAGTGCATACCTAGAAAACGTACAACCATCCATGTGTTGTGTGAAATGCATAAGGAAAAGGAAAATAAGAATAATGGTTGTTACCCATTATTGGAAATGGTTTTTTGTCAATAATATGCAAATGGGTATTTTTATGAGTCAAGATATTTGGTAGAACAAGGGTTTCACCCAAACCGTACAAGCAGCAGTAACCAAACTATACAAGGGTTTGTAAAATCTATATAGCTGATGCATTTCTAACCTAAAATTATATTTTGGAGCATTCTAAAGGTAGATAAAGTTATTTTCAAATGAATTATTACAAAGTGATTGAGATTTAATTAATTTTAATATTCTTGGAGAAGATGTACAAGTGTTCAGTTATAACCGTACAACTGTATGTTTTGGGATTGTACTGTCTTAGTTGTACATTTTAGGAGTTGTACAATTGTGAACTGTACAATTTTATGGAATTGGCCAGATGAAGCATAATTAGTTGAAATCCATATTTGATGCAGGAGCATTCGATGGCAGCAGAGCAATCTTGCATCAACTACAAAAATTTTTCCAAGTATGAGTTTTGATGTCGCGATATCACGACATGTCAAGAATTTCGTGATATCGCGACATGTCACATTTTTGCGACTCAAGAAGGAGAGAGAAGGCACGACACTAAAATGTCATGATTTTGTGACATGTCACGAAATCGTGACACCAACACGGTAGAACAAAGGTAGTAGAAGAGAACGTCGCAAAATCGTGACATGTCGCGATTTCACGAAATGTCATGAAATCATGACACCGACACGACAGAACGAAGGTAGTAGAAGATGTCGCGATATCGCGACTAAGAGGAAGGGTAGCAGGGAAGAAAATGTCACGATATCGCGACATGTCACGATTTCATGACCCGAAGGAAAAGAAGGCAACAAGGAAGAGAAATGTCATGATATCGTGACATACTACTGGTTCTCAGTTTGAGAAAGCCCGCATCCCTAGATGGTGTTTTCTGAGGTGGTCAGGGCCTCATTAGTGCATGATTTCTTGCCCGATAAGCTTGTTGAGCATGGCGGCCATTCGAAGACTGTGCCCAAAGGTCAGACGGCTCATCAATGCATGTTTCCATGGCTAACCCAGTGGCAGTTGCCAGATAGGGAAAGATGAAAAGGCTTAGTGAGACTGGATGTATTCTGGCAGGTGGGTCATTAATGGCCTAGAGGGTCGGGACCTCGAAGGAGGTCCAGACATGGATATAGAAATAGGTGGTGCATGAAGGAAAAGGGGAGAGGAAATATAGAAAGAAACTACGCCTGTTGGCTAGTATTGTAATTTTTTGAAAGTTTAATGAATGAAAGCTTGAGTGATTCTCTGTGAGAGTGTGTCCCCATCAAGTGGTATCAGAGCGAGAGTTCCTGAGTGTGTGAGTAGATCATCGAAAGTGAGGCAGCTTGCACCAGGATCTATGGAAGGGTTGTGAGAAGAGAGTGAAGCAGAATGCCTCCACGAAGAAACCATGGTGGTGGGAGAAACATGGTGCCAACAGAAGATTTCAGGGCTCTACAGAGGCAAGTTCAGGCCCTACAAGAGGAGCTACGTAGAGGACTTGAACCCAGAGGAGAAGAAGGAAGTGAAGATGAAGTTGATGAAGAAGAGGACCAGTTTGAGGAAGAAGAAGAGGTTGTAGATCCTGCACAAGCCAGGTTATACAGAGCCATCTCTCAGATTGGAAAGAGACCAAAGATGGAGGTTTCTACGTATTCTAGGAATCTTGATCCAAAAGAGTTGATTGACTGGATCAATGATTTGGAAGAATACTTTGAGTATGAAGAAGTTGAAGATCCTGATAGGGTCAGGTTTGCCAAGACCAAGCTGAAGGGTCATGCCAACATATGGTGGAAGGGAGTACATCTGGAAAGAAATAGAAGAGGAAAGGAGAGAATAACCAGATGGGATAGAATGGTAGAGAAGTTGAAGAGATAGTTCATTCCAACTGACTATGAGATGGATCTGCTAAAGAAAATGCAAGGTTTGAAGTAGGCAAGCAAGTCTATCAAGGAATACATAGAGGAGTTTTACAAGATTGTAATCAGAACAGGCCATTCAGAGGCCAACAAGGAGAAGGTGGCCCATTATATTAATGGGTTACGAGCCAGTATTCAAGAGGAGTTAAGCCTGGTCAGGATGACCACCATAGAGGATGCTTACCAGTTTGCTCTAAAGGTTGAAGAGAAACTGAACAGGAGGTTTGAGAGCAAGCAAAGAGGAAGAGGTCATGGTGGAAGGACTGGTGGAAGGACCAGTGGAGAAAATTATAAAGGACAGAAGAAGGTTGGTGAGACCAGTAATACCCAAGAGCAGAAGGAAGGAAGCGCCTACCAACCCCGTGATCAGAACAATGGTTATCCGAGAGGGAGAGGCAGATTTGGACGTGGATTTGGAAGAGGAGGATTTCATGGAACCTGTTTCCACTGTGGTGAAGAAGGGCATCGAGCATTTGAGTGTCCACAACACCAAGAAAGGATGAATAAGAGACCTGAGGGTCCTGCCAAAGCTGCTGTAGCAGATGAAGATGCTGAATCAGAACATTCTGAGGAGGCAGAAAGAGGAGAAGTTATGGTCACTAGGAGGACCCTGTTGAATGAGGAGAAAGGATCAGACCAGAGAAGGAGCCTGTTCCGCACAAGGTGCAAAAGTTCGGGTAAGGTCTACAATATTATCATAGATAATGGTAGTACCGATAACTTGGTTTCAGAAGAAATGGTTGCCAAGTTACAGCTTAAAAGGAGAAGACACCCGCATCCATATCGAGATTGCGTGGTTGCAGTAAGGACCATAGAGCTTTGGTCAATGAACAATGTTCAATGAAGTTCAATATTGGGAATTACTGTGATGAGGTCCTGTGTGACATCCTGCCCATGGATGCTTGCCATTTATTGTTGGGAAGGCCATGGCAGTTTGATCGATGTGCAGTACATGATGGTCATGCAAACACCTACTCCGTGACGAAGAATGGAGTGCGCCATAAGTTGAAGCCCTTGAAGGAGGCGGAAGAAAAGGTATGCAGCAGCGCTAGAATCTGTTTAGTTGAAGGAGGAAATTTTTTGAATAGTTTAAAGCATGAGCATATGTGCTATGCATTAGTTCCTAGAGTTAGGAAGGAAGAATGCAAGGATACCCCTGTAGAAGTCTTAGGACTGTTAGAAGAATTTCTAGACATTATCTCTGATAATGTGCCTGAGGGTTTACCACCAGTGAGAAAGGTCAGTCACCACATAGATTTGGTACCAGGATCTAGTTTACCCAATAAGGCAGCACATAGAATGACTCCTATAGAAACTGAAGAACTGAATAGACAAGTCCAAGAGTTGTTGGGAAAGGGACTGATTCAGGAGAGTTTGAGTCCATGTGCAGTACCTACAGTACTAGCACCAAAGAAATATGGAGAGTGGAGAATGTGTACAGACTCTCGAGCCATTAACAAGATCACCATAAAGTACAGATTTCCATTGCCAAGGATGGATGACATTATGGACTGTTTGAGTGGAGCCAAGTACTTCACCAAGATTGACCTAAAGAGTGGTTATCACCAGATCCGTGTCAGAGAAGGAGATGAGTGGAAGACAACCTTCAAGACCAGAGAAGGTTTGTATGAATGGTTAGTCATGCCATTTGGGCTGACCAATGCACCAAGCACATTCATGCGATTGATGAATGAGGTATTGAAAGAGTTCTTAGGCAAGTTTGTCATTGTCTATCTGGATGATATTCTAATATTTAGCAGAACCCTGGAAGAGCATCTGATGCACATCAAAAAGGTTTTTGAGAAGCTACGTGGAGGAGCAGTTGTTGATTAATCTAAAGAAATGTAATTTTGTGAAGGAGTTAGTGTACCTGGGATTTGTTATCTCAGCCGAAGGTCTAAAAATGGACCCAAAAAAGGTAAGAGCTATCATTGAATGGCCTACTCCGAGAAGCACGACTGAGGTAAGATCATTTCATGGTCTAGCAAGTTTTTACAGGAAATTCATTAGGAATTTCAGTAGTATTTGTGCACCCCTTACAAAAACAATGAGAGGGGATAAGAAAGAATTTAAGTGGACCTTAGGAGCAGATAAGAGCTTTGACATGTTGAAAAAGAAGGTTACAGAGCAACCTATTTTGGCACTTCCAGATTTTAATAAGGTATTTTAGGTAGATTGTGATGCTAGTGGTAGTGCCATAGGAGCTGTTTTGAGTCAAGAAGGTAAACTCGTTGCCTACTTTAGTGAGAAACTCAATGATGCTAGAAAGAAGTATTCAGTTTATGATCAAGAATTTTATGCTATAGTTCAGGCTCTAAAGAAGTGGCGACATTACCTGTTGCCAAAAGAGTTTGTTCTATTCACTGATCATCAGGCCTTACAATATATTAATAGTCAAGGGAAGCTAAATCAGAGGCACCTAAAGTGGGTTGAGTTTCTACAGAGTTATACCTTTGTGTTGAAGCACAGGAGCGGAAGGTCAAACAGAGTTGCAGATGCCTTAAGTAGAAGGTAGTGTTTGTTGACATAGATGAGGGTGGAAGTGGTAGGATTTGATGAACTGAAGGGTTTGTACCCTGAAGATCCTGATTTTGCAGAAGCCTGGAAGGCTTGCTTGGCACCTGTTACTTTGGACAGGACCAAGTGGCTAGATTTTCTGATCCAAGATGGAATGTTGTTCAAAGGAGGTCAATTATGCATTCCACGGAGTTCAATGAGGGAGAATATGATAAAGGAGAAGCATAGTGGGGGACTAGCTGGACATTTTGGTCGAGACAAGACCATTGCCCTTGTTAGTGAAAACTACCATTGGCCATAGTTGCTGCAAGATGTGACTAAATTTGTGCAGGGTTGTAGAGTATGCCAGATGGCTAAGGGAGTAAGACAGAATACAGGAATGTATCAGCCATTACCTGTACCAGAGAGACCATGGGAGGACATCAGTATGGATTTTGTTCTTGGCCTACCAAGGACACAACGAGGGAGTGACTCCATTTTTGTTGTGGTTGACAGGTTTTCGAAGATGGCTCATTTTATTCCATGTCAAAAAATGAGTGATGCAGTTCATGTTGTAGGCTTGTTTTTCAAGGAGGTGGTACGCCTTCATGGTCTACCCAGGAGTATAGTATCTGATAGAGATACCAAATTTGTGGGTTATTTTTGGAAGACTTTGTGGAAGCAGCTGAAAATGGATTTAAAGTTCAGTTTTGCGTACCATCCGTAGACTGATGGGCAAACAGAGGTGGTGAACAGAAGTTTGGGTAATCTCCTAAGATGCCTGGTGGGAGATAAGCCCAAAGGATGGGATTTGATTTTGCCACAGGCAGAATTTGCTTACAACAATTCCATCAACAGAAGTACAGGTAAATCCCCATTCCAGATTGTGTATGGGAACAACCCAAGGCATGCTTCTGAGTTGAGAACGATGGGTACAGGAGAAAAGAGTAGTGCTGAGGCTGAAGATTTTGTAGAACACATAAAGAGTTTACATGAAGAGGTCAAACAACATATCGGTAAGATGAATGCTCAGTACAAAGCCAAAGCCGATCAGAAGCGACGTTTCAAGGAGTTCCAAGTGGGAGATGAGGTCATGGTTCACCTGAGAAAGGAAAGGTTTCCTAGAAAAACCTACAACAAGCTGAAAATGAAGAGGTTTGGACCATGCAGGATCATAGGTAAAAGAGATTCGAGAAATGCCTATGAAGTGGAACTGCCAAGTGAGTTAAATATCTCACCTATTTTTAATATTTTAGACTTGGTAGAATACCATGAAGGAGGTAATGGTGAGACACCAAGAATAGATTTGTGGGATATTCCAACATCTACTCTAGCAACAGACGAGATCGAGGAAATACTAGACACGCGAGCTGGCAGAACTACCAGGCATAGGCAGTATTCTGAATATCTGGTCAAGTGGAAAGGTAGGCCTATTGAAGATGCAACTTGGTTGTCAAAAGTAGAGGTTGACCATCTGGGTCTTCCTCCAACAGTACAGAAGTGAAGAACACTTCTCAATCCACCCCGGGTGTCTGATGCAGGAGCATCCGGTGGTAGCAGAGCAATCTTGCATCAACTACAAAAATTTTCCAAGTATTAGCTTTGATGTCGCGATATCGTGACATGTCAAGAATGTCACGATATCGCGACATGTCGCATTTTTGCGACTTAGGAAGGAGAGAGAAGGCATGACACTAAAATGTCATGATTTCATGACATGTCACGAAATCGCGACACCGACATGGTAGAACGAAGGCAGCAGAAGAGAATGTCACGAAATCGTGACACCAACACAGCAGAATGAAGGCATAGAAGAGAACGTCACAAAATCGTGACATGTCATGATTTTGCGACATGTCACAAAATCTCGACACCGACTCGATAGAGCAAAGGCATTAGAAGAGAACGTCACAAAATCGTGACATATCACGATTTCTTGACCTGTCACAAAATCGCGACAAGAAGAACATGGGAAAGGTCAAAGGAGAAAATGTCATAATAAAAAAAAGAAAGAATAGCTGGAGAGGAAGATGTCGTGATATCGTGACCCGAAGGAGGAGACAGCAAGGAAGAAAATGTCATGATATCGTGACATGTCGCGATATCGCGACCCGAAGGAGAAGGAGACAACAAGGAAGAAAAATGTCATGATATCGCGACATGTCGCGATATCGCGACCCGAAGGAGAAGGAGAGAACAAGGAAGAAAAATGTCATGATATCACAACCGAAGGAGAAGGAGACAGCAAAGAAGGAAAATGTCACGATATCGTGACATGTCGTGATATCGCGACCCGAAGGAGAAGAAGATAGCAAGAAAGAAAAATGTCACGATATCACGACATGTCGCGATATCACGACCCGAAGGAAAGGAAAGGCAGCGAGGAGGAAAATGTCACGATATCGTGACATGTCGCGATATCGCGACCCGACTAAGAGGAAGGGCAGCAGGGAAGAAAATGTCGTGATATCGCGACATGTCACGATTTCGTGACCCGAAGGAAAAGAAGGCAACAAGGAAGAGAAATGTCACGATATCACGACATGTCGCGATATCACGACATACTGCTGGTTCTCTGTTCGAGAAAGCCCGCATCCCTAGATGGTGTTTTTCGAGGTGGTCAAGGCCTCATTAGTGCATGATTTCTTGCCCGATAAGCTTGCTGAGCATGGCGGCCATTCGAAGACTGTGCCCATAGGTCAAACGGCTCATCAATGCATGTTTCCATGGCTAACCCGATGGTAGTTGCCAGATAGGGAAAGATGAAAAGGCTCAGTGAGACTGGATGTATTCTGGTAGGTGGGTCATTAATGGCCTAGAGGGTCGGGACCTCGAAGGAGGTCCAGACATGGATATAGAAACAGGTGGTGCATGAAGGAAAAGGGGAGAGGAAAGATAGAAAGAAACTATGCCTGTTGGCTAGTATTGTAATTTTTTTGAAAGTTTAATGAATGGAAAGCTTGAGTGATTCTCTATGAGACTGTGTCCCCATCAAGGTATCAATTCTCTGTGAGACTGTATCCCCATCAATATTAAATATCTCTCATCACATCCCACTCTGAGAATACTGCACTCCACTCATGCTACATTTGACATCGTTCTCATAGTTGGATGGACCTGTTGTCGATTGTCGTGTGGATTTGAACAAGTTTTATCATTGTTGAGAATGATGAAGGATCTGGAATAGTAAGAAGTATGGAATAAAATAGGGGTGGATGAAAGATACAAGTCTATGAAGATGTGGGAAGACAAGATCGTAGAGAGGTAGATGATAGTGAATTTGTCAAATATGTGGGAAAGTATGGTGCATTTCATTTCTACATCTTGGAGAATTTATCTCTATGAATTGGGGGCACACTTGATGACATGGAGTTATGAGAAGCAAGTTGCTTGGAAAGATGCACAACAAAGACCATGGCATCCAGTTGAAGCCACAGATGTAGAAGATAAATTTTTTTATGTTACTGAGATGTATAGGGCTAATGTAAAAAATGGAGATGATGATCATATTGTAGAGGGTTTGTACAATTTTAAAGGTTGATAACCGTACAAACGAGTGCAATTTACAAGCATTGCAAGGTTTTTCAATTGGTGTGAACCATCCAAAGAGAGTCATACGAATGGAGGAAATAATTACACAACTGTAGATGAAAAAGAAAAAGGTATGTGGTTATTGGCAAGAATCATATGATTGTTGGAGGAAACCATACAACCAAAGGAAGAAGTATATGATTGCTAGAAAAAACCATATAGCAAGAGGGAAAGTTGTACGATTTTTGGGTAAATCGTACAGTAAGAAGGTAAATTGTCCAATTTTCAATAAAATAGTATAGTTGCAAGGTAGAGTGTATGATTGCCACTCAAATTGTACAAGTACATGTAACCATATAAATTGGCTGATAGATTATACAAGTTAAGCCAAAGTTGATGAGAAATGTTGGTAATAAATTTCAAGTTGGGGAAGAGTGTTTGATACCATAGCAATTGCAGGTAGTGATGCACGATGGTGAGCAGGATGAGAGTCTAACATCGATTCCAATGGAAGATGATATATCCAATAGTGTGCAAGATGAGAGTTTAGCACTAGTAAAGTTGTAGATTGGTATTTTCGATGGTGAGTGGGATGGGAGTTTGAAATTGAAGCAATTGTAGGATGGAATATTATCTAATGAGAAGAAATATCATCACCATAAGTATATACAAACTAAAGCAATATTGTACAAAGGAAGGATGTCAATGGTGATGTGGGGTGTGACAATCATCCCAAAAATAAAAGCAACAAAATACAGTATGACAGTGAGGGTAGACCCATTGTACAATGTTGGCAATGCCAATTGTGGGGACACTTTGCACATGACTGTGACAGTACAACAAATCAAGATGAACTAGTGATGCATATAGAATTTGAAGCATTAGAGATAAGTTCTAGCCCTTACCAAGAAATAAGGGAGGTGGAGGTGAACTTGATGAGTAGGCTTAGAATTGAGGAAGTGAACTTGATTTCAATGGAGGAGAAAGTATTTTTGTTAACAAGGAAGAACAACATGATGCCATGCAAGTGAACAAAGTGGAGAAGAACATTATCCAAGATAAGTGTGGACAACGAATTGTTACTCAAATAGAGAATTTTGATGTACCAATGGAGGGCACTAAGAAGTGTTGTTATGTAAGTGTAGGTAATGAAAGTGTAGTCAATGTGCAATTGGAAGATCTTGTTCAAGTGGAACAACCAATTGTACAATTGGAGGTAGTTGTTCAAGTTGAACAGTCAATTATACAAATGAAGGATGTTCAAGAGGAATAGTCAATTGTGAACACATAGGATGTTGTTCAAATGGAACAATCACTTATAAAATTAGAAGATGTTGTTCAAATGGAGCAATTTGTAATACAATCAAAATTATCCAAAGAAGGATGGGATTGTACGATTATGCAAGAAGGAATTGTACAAAGGTTGGTTGAAACCGTACAAATGGTCCAAATCATATAGTCAGTAAATGAAATCATACAATTGACAGTGAGTGTACAATTGTAAGTGGTAAAACGTACATCTCAATATATTGTACAATTTGGATAGTACAATTATACGATTTAGAAAACGTACAAGTGCAATCCATACATGGTAAAATTGTACAAGTGCAATATGTATAGGGTGAAATCATACAAGTGCTTGTACAAGATGAAATCATACAATAGTTCATATAAGAGGAAATCGTACAGGTGCAATCCATGTAAGAAGAAATCATACAAAATAGAATCATACCATGTGGAAGTGTATAGAGCAAAATAGTACAAGGAGAATAATATCCATTAGTCGTTAAGACAAGATAGTTTGAGTTTAAGATCGAGTCGTCTAGAACCTGATAGAAGCAAAATGGAATTGATAATTAGCCATTTAAGTGGATTAGGAAACGGATCCCAAAGTGCCAACAAAGAGAAAAATTTGTCTTGGATAGTGATGGTTGTATTAGTTTTGTTGTTGAGGTTTAAATTTGTTGTCCCAAACCCCACAAGGATGTTGCCCCTTGATCCTGCCCTATCTCATGACAAGGAGCACGCAAGGGATGTTGTCCCTCGACCCTGCAAGGGAAACTATCCATTGACCCTACAATGGGTATCCCACCCCCTTGATCCCCATTATAGGTGGCAACGAACCATGTTATTGATTATGTTGTTCATCTTGATCATGTTCGTCATCAGGGTGATAATTATCAAGTTTATCAAGATGGTCAAGTTTATGATGTTACTGCAATTGATTCTAGCACTTTCAGGAAGTAGTCTGAATATAATATATTGTGAGAAGCAGATGGTAGTGATACTAGTTATTGAGGACCTTTGGAATATAAGGAAGCAAAAGAAGCATGAGAAGTACTCGTCGTACATTGTGCAGTGATTCTATTCCCAATGTCCAGATCATGTGTCGTTAAGGATACCAACCAAATTAGAGGAGGTATATGTAGGTAGGCAAATCCATATTCTAGAAAAAGAAGCAAGAATAAAGTTTGGATTTGCATAGTCTTGAATAAAAATATACAATTTGGTGAAATTGTACAATTGGCAAGTAAAATGTATAATTTGGTATAAATTGTAAAATTGGTAAGAAAAACGTACAATTGGGTGGAATTGTACAATTAGAAAATAAAGTATTAAAATAAATAAATATAAAATGCATGTGAAATGAAATGAAATGTGAAGACATGCAAATGAAATGTAATTTGATGAAAATCAAATTAAACTTTAGTAAAACATTAAATTAAAGTTATTTATGTGAAGTTACGGGCAATTATAAATAATGAACTATCTCAAAAAACTACTTTGCAATGGCTTGGACAACCATTATAAATCCCCCCATTCAAATTTTCGATGTCGTTGGTTGATGGTTGTGTCGTTGGTGGTTTTTTATTGTTCACGACTGACATTCTTGTGTAGTTCATGGGTTGAGAAGAGGGATTTATTGTTGTAGTTTATTTTTTAACGTACACTACTTGTGTACAATACCCAAAATAATATATATTCTCATTTAGACCATATTTGTGTATGCATGTGTGTGGATCTAAGGGCAATATCAATAATTATATTGTTTATGTATTTTTATTGATATTGCAGGTATTGGTGATTTCATATTTGTGGCAGAAGCACATACCAAGAAAACATACAACCATCCATGTGTTGTTGTGTGAAAATGCATAAGTAAATGGAAAATAATAATAATGGTTGTTATCCATTATTGGAAATGGTGTTTTTGTCAATAATATGCAAATGGATATTTTTCTGAGTCAGAGATTTGGTAAAACGAGGGTTTCACCCAAACCATACAAGTAGCGTAACCAAACTATACAAGGATTTGTAAAATCTGTATAGCTGATGTGTTTTGGTCTAAAATTACATTTTGGAGCATTCTGAAGGTAGATCAAGTGATTTCCAAGTGAATCATTGCAAAGTGATTGATATTTGAGCAATTCCAAGATTCTTGGAGAAAATGTACAAGTGTTCAGTTATAACCATACAACTGTACATTTTGGGGTTGTACAGTCTTAGTTGTATGTTTTAGGAGTTGTACAGTTGAAAACCATACAATTTTATGAAATTGGCAATATTAAGCGTAAATATTTGGAATCCATATTAAATATCTCTCATCACATCCCCTCCAGGAATACTACACTCCACTCGTGCTACATATTTTTTCCACATTATGGAAAACCCCTGTGAGTCGGTAGAAGTGTAGGTGAAATTTCACACCCCTCACCCACTTTTTCTCTAAAATATGATATCTTTTTAGATTTTTCCAAGTTTTTGAATATTAAAGGTCTGGCAGAATATAGATACAGTGGAAGTAGTGTTGGGCGACTACAAGTAGTAGGTGAATGGAAGATTGTTCAAATATGTGGTACAGATAATGGATCAGGTGGATGATTAGCCCTTAGATTTGGATGATAATATTCAAAATACCCACCCACTTATTGGGAAGATATTTCAACTGACAAGCAGGGATGACAATATTGTAAAACCCTACCCACAAGAAGGATGGAGACTCCCACCCATTGTCGGGTAGGACTTTCAAGTGCAAATTGGATGAAGCTTTGAGCAAATGACTGCCCCCCTTCATGATGTCTCCATGGATAAAAAATAATATAAAGAAATAATCCCACACCTAAGCTCCCGCCATCTTCTAGAAATTTAAATAAGGGGTATTTAATACCTCATCATCCTAATACAAGCTATGTGTATGCAGAAGTGATTGATGTGAAGCATATTATCTTCGATGTAATTAATTATAGTCATTAACCACCTAATCAAAGGACCATAAACTAGATGAAGAGTTAAAGTAGATAAGAATTAATGATCTGGGTAGAAATATCAATAGTATTAAGGGCTCAGACCAACCCAACAGACTACTGATTAAATTTTGAATTTAAATTTTTAACTTATTGTATTTTACTTATAAATAGTGGAATGTTGGTCATTCTCAAGGGTGGATCTTTACTTATTACAATTCATATGTAAGGTTCTTACCTCTTTGTAAATATAATTTTATCACTATTTGGTCTTTGATTTTATCTTCATATTGTTGGGGAAAAAACACTGGTTAAATTTTATCCTAATTCTATCACAACCCTCGCATTTAATTTGTCAGACTAGGGAACTTGTAAATTTTCAAAGTACCATATTTAATATTAATAACAAACACCATTCCTTAGATGAGTCCACTAACCTATTATTGGGGGTGTTTATAAAATGGTATTGATTCATCCACACCAAAGTAAAACCATGCATAAATAAAGATACATGAAAGTAAATCACACCACACTGCATTGGAAATTAAATGAAAGCAGTAAAACACACTTTGCGTAACTAAAATGTACAACACAATAAAGCAAATAATCTAATCTAGAAAATAGTAAGAGGTAGGGAAGGAATACTAGCTTGGAGTGGGCCCAAGATCCAGTAGTTTTCACTCAATTGATTATGAAGATAACATGCTAATGAAAGAACTCTCGAGCTTTATTAATATTGCAGTGTAATGTTTACATATGCCAACACTCTTAGAAAAACTACCTCCCTTGTTCAGAGAAGTTTGTGTGTTTATATAACACACACAAAACTTCCTATTATAGTGTTGTTACAATAGAAGGCCTGGTTACAATCTAAACTGGCATAATTTAGTTACTATAATAGGCACATGATAAAAATAGTCTAAACCACTTTTCGTTGTTTCCTGGAGATAGAATATTTTTAGGTCTGATATCTATGTTGTTCATGTTCTACTTTGTTGAGTGGTTATGCAATATCCATGTTTTTCACGTTCTTCCAATATGGTTAGGACAAATCATATATATTTTGGTCCTCCAAGGATATCCTGCATGACATGGAGTCAAAGGTTTCCCTTGGTCAACAGGATCTTCTTCAATCGCACGGTCAAAGCACTCAACATTGAGTAAGATACCTTAATGAAGAGTAAGGTGCCTTCCTAAAGAGTAAGGTGCCTACTCTAAGTAAGGCATCTGCTTGAAGAGTAAGGTGCCTACTTGAGTAAGGTGCCTACCTAAAGAGTAAGGTACCTACTCTAAGTAAGGCGTCTACCTGAAGAGTAAGGAATCTACTTGAGTAAGGTGCCTACTCTAATTAAGGTGCCTAATTGAAGAGTAAGGCACCTACTCATATAGTAAGGTGTCTTCCAGAAGATCAAGGCACCTTCCTAGTATACCTTAGAATCATGAAGCAAAAGCATGCCAAGTCCACTATGACCTCAACTGATCAAAAGATGACAAAATTAGCAAATATCTACACAAAACACACGTCACACACAAATTAGATAATGCACATAATTTTATTAAATAGACACACAATATCTCATATAAATATACAACTCTTATTATACTACTGGGCAAAAGACATTAGAATTCATACAAAAATATGAGCATTTCTAATGCTCATCATCCCCCCATGCCTAATATGTGCCACACCCTCGTGGCACCTAAAATTGGTAGTCAACCCCTTCTAGTAGGTCATATCCTTTTTATTTATTATCTTATTGGTGGCCTTGGCCTTCCCTTCATTTTGGGGTTTTTATTTTTGCTGAGGGGCATTGGTTTGCTGCAAGGTGTTTTTGTGCTGCGTTGGCTTCTGGCTACGTTGGCTTTCAATTATACTGTACTAGCTTTCATATTTTGACTGCACTATCTTCCTGCTATGCTGGCTACACCTCCCTATTCTGCTTGGTCCAGCATCTATTCTAGGTATCGTAACCATGGTCATTTCTACCTTTTAGAATGCAGATTCTGCTTCATGCAAAATATTGGCATGTTGAGGTCGTAAATATCTGAATGGAATATTAGAGTCATGCCTCTATCATATGACCATCTTGGCCTTGTATAGCTAGGTATCTTCAAGGGTGAGGCCAACATTCTCTTCGACAATCACTGCTACCTCTACCTCTAGTCTGAATATTCCTTGTTTCTCTAAATAATTTCACATTCTGGAGGTTTAGCCTTGGGAAAAATTGTATATCCACCAGAAATGATCCTCCATGGTAGGTTCAACACAAATTATAGGCCTCATTTCGACATTATTGATGGATTTTTGAGCTAGATTTTCTGCATTGTGTTCTTTGTGGTCTTTCAAATTTCTCCTTCCACTCGACAAAACCTTGCATACCTTTTGCTCGATATTCATCTAACTGGATGGTTGGTTCTATGAACGTAACCTTGGCCTTTATTTTGGCCCTCTTATATGATTTTTGATGTGCCTTCATCTTGAACCTCTCTAATATTGTAGTATATTGCATGGGGATATCCTCCTTCCCCACAGGATATGCCTTCTTGTTGTCATTAGAGGGTCCAAGAATCTTCCCCTCATGTCTTGAATCACACGTAGTTGTTTTCCCTATTCTATGCTTACCAATCAATTGTTCTATGGACCTTTCTACTATGATTATTGGTTGATCCTAAGATTTATCATTGGTTTCAAGCTCAATGCCTTGCCTCTAGCACTGACCCGAGTTGTCTTCATCATCATTAATATCAATAACAAGGGTTTTTGTTTGAAAAATAGAATTCCCCTGTTCCTTCGTTGTCATCCTGTTGGAGGTGAACGAATTCTCTCCCATATCCATGTATTTATTTTAGGAATTCGACCTGAGCACCTCAAATGAAACTACCCTCTCTAGTGAAGTTAGAGAGTTCATGGACACTTCAATTGCCTAATATTTTTGGTTGTAGGTGTCAACTTTTTCTACCACCCTAGCCTACAACTATTGATTTTTTATTTGAGTTGCTAAACTAGTTACTATAGCTAATATACAGTGGTATCTTACCTCTACATTTTCCTTGTAGTCATCTCTTTAAATCCATAAAATAACACTTGCATAGTAAAATTATCACTCTACCAAGTGAGGCCTTCTTCTACTACCAAATCGAGTTGTTGTCATAGGCCTATCAAAGGTTGTGAGTCCTATGGAATTTGAGTAGCCAAATTCTATAATTTTTGGGCCATGGACCTAACCTCCATATATTCCTCCTCTTCCTCGCTCGATAGAATTAGTCATCGCAGGTGCCTCCTAGTGGTTATATGCTCTATTTGATGAGTTGTTGGTTTAGGGCTAGAGGACTCCATCCTATCCTTTGCATAATCAGGTAGAGGAACCTACCCTTATTTTGTAGTATCCTGAGAGGTTTAGGGTCATTCTCCTTCTTCCCTAGTTGTTTCTTGTAATTCAACCTCCTACCCTAATTCAGAAGCAGACCGCATCTACTCGTTATAAATTTTGGTCCCTTCTACCGATAAGCCCCCTTTATGTGGCTCAACATAGTGAATTAGGGTTGTAATTAACTCATGATTTGCTAGGGCAGAGGTTCCTCTCTTATATCATGACACCTCATCCTTCAGGGTGCTTTCCAGATAAAATTACACATTAATTTTTTTGCCCATGCACCAGGTGATTCAAGAACTGCATATGGTTCACATTCAAGTGCGAGTACTTCCCTGTGAATGTGAAGAACCTCATGACCTATTCGAAGAGCTTTTGCATGTGCATCAGGAATCCTTGTTTTGGAATCCCTGCATGGTCAAGTCAAACATTCTCTTATCCAAGCAATAATTTTATGCATTGGAATGGCATTTCATCCTTGTAAGTATATTCTCCAGTGAGGGGAGTCTGATAACAAGAGAGATGTGCTCTAGCATGATTGGAATTTCCAATCTACGTAGTCAAGTGAAATTCCCTCTCATAGTGGTAGCAAACTCCTTTGCTACCTCAAGGTCCTATTTTTTGCTGACTAGAAGACAATAATCCAGCCATTCGACTACCTCTAATCGATTACAAACTTTTCCTCTAATTCCCTCAGTGCCACTAGACTCATTCTTCTTGAGTGTATGGTTCTTTGATCAACATTACATGGTGATTATTGACTAGTTAAATGCCTTAATATCATAGGAATGTGCCTTCTTATAGATTAACGCACCTACCCAATGAATTACTTTCTACGTTTGGATTGGCAAGGTACGCCACCCGAATTGATTTTTGGCACGACGTATTAGGCATGGGGGCCAATGCAATTTTTATGACAACATTATTTTTAGAGAGGTATTAACCATAAAATATTATGTAAATATTTAACAAAATCATACACATACATGATTGGTTGTTCATGCATTGTGGAGCATACCGATTCAGTAATCTTTGATAATGGTGATGGCGTATTACTCATATGCTGATTACGTTACCTTGGTCACTATAATTATGGTTTTCTTGAGGTCCCGTGTTGAAAATGTGGTGGATCAAAAAAAATTTAGATTGGGATGCATATCTCCTTTGACGGTTGGCATTGGGACATGCAAAAATCCTACTCAATGATTTCATAATATTTATGGGTTCCTTCAGATTTCCATCATGTGAAATGATGACACTGGCTTTGGCTACTCCTCATACTGCCAAATTGCATAGGTTTTTTGATTAAATCAAGGTTATTATATGATATCGATGTGCCTACTTGAAGAGTAAGGAACCTTTGATCAAGGTGCCTAATTGAAGAGTAAGGCACCTTTGATCAAGGCACCTACTTCAACAGTAAGGCACCATTAGCTAAGGCACCTACTTGAAGAGTAAGGTGTCATTGACTAAGGTGCCTAGTTGAAGAGTAAGGTGCCTCTTTGATAGTAATGTGCCTACCTCTAGAGTAAGGTGCCTGTTTGAGAGTAAGGCACCTGCCTCTAGAGTAAGGTGCATCTTTGAGAGTAAGGTGCCTACCTCTAGAGTAAGATGCCTCCTTGAGAGTAAGGTTTCTGCCTCTAGATTAAGGCACCTCTTTGACAGTAAGGTGCCTACCTCTAGAGTAAGGCACCTCCTTGAGATTAAGACACCTGCCTTTGGAGTAAGGTGCCTCATCACATATTCATTTTTTTTAATACACCCTTGATGCGTAGCATTAAAGAGACTTAATTTTAATTTATTTTTATTTTAAATACTTTTCAACCATAGCCAAGTGCCTCTACTGATGGGCATTGAGATGCAACTTGAAGAGTAAGGCACCTTCTTTCAAAGTAATGTGCCTACCTTTAGAGTAATATGTCTTCCTTTAGAGTAAGGTGACTACCTTTGGATTAAGGTGCCTTCATTTTTAGTAAGGCATCTACCTTGGGAGTAAGACATATTCCTTTGGAGTAAGGCACCTACCTTTGGAGTAACATGCCTTTATTTAGAGTAAGGCACCTACCTTTGGAGTAATGCACCTTCTTGAAGAGTAAAGCACTCTCCCACCATTGAAAAGTTAGCAACAACTGATGTGTTCATTTATGCAAGGTTGATCAGACCTAAAAGCTTTCCTCATGCTACATCAACATTTGCTTTGTGTTGGGAAAACATTGGCTAGTTTTTCTATGGTTCAATTAATTACCTCCATTTAATTGTCAACTCGAGGTAGCTCGTAGTCTTGTGAGAAGCCATGAAAAATATATGCTTGTAATTTCTCTTTCGAATATGATTCCCTTGGATTATGGTTTTTGGAGTATTCGATATTCATTGGAGTTTATGTTTAAACAAATAATCCCATACTAAGTCTAATAAAATAGGACTAAAACATTTAAAATATAAATGACTACCTTGATGGAAATTACAAAAAATAGGGGAAATAACTGGAAATAAATTAATCTATGAAATTAAATGCAAAAAACAAGGGAAATAGGGAAGAAATCTGTTGTAAGTGGGCCCACTCTTCCAACAGGTTCTACCCGTGGTAATTTTATCATTGGATGCTTTAGAAAATGTTTTACAAAAAAATATATAGAGATTTTATTTATAGTTGTAGTAGAAGAAAATTACATAAAAATTCTGGGGGGTCTTCTTCAGGGGTGGCCTATATATTTATAAGGTATGTGACTAGCCCTGTTACAATTTTTAAGATGAATCAAAAAATGATTCGATGTTACAATTGTTTGCTTGATTAGAGGAATCAAGAAAAATATCATGATATTTCAGCATATTTTGTTTGCAGAATATGCTAATATTTTATTTTTCCAAGTTAAAAAAATGATTTACGTATCAGTTGAAAGATAGGTGACAAGTCACCTTTGACATTGTCCCATGTCTGATTGTAATGCTAGAAATCCCTTCACGCTAGTTGCCAAAGTTTTTCTCTGTTCTACCGACCATAGATTCATGCTGAAGTTTGGAATTAACAAAATTTAGGCACCATGGTTGAATAAGTTAGGAAGCAAGCATCTTCCATAATGTAATGAAAAGCAAACACCTTCCATCATACAATAGAAAGAATGCACCTTCCACCCTACAATGGGAAGTAGGCACCTTTCATTGTACAATGGGAAGTAGATGCCTTCCACCGTACAATGGGAAGTAGGCACCTTCCATCGTACAACGAGAAGCAAGCACCTAACAGAAAGTAGGCACCCAATAGAAAGCAGGTGCCTAAAAGTTAAGTGCCAAATAGAATTCAAGTGCTTTAGAGGAATTTGATGCCTGAATTCATACCTTTCATCGATATTCTGTAGATTTTTTCCTTCATTAAATTGCAAATGCTAGGTTCGAGTGGGACCTTGATGAAAATATACCAAAATGCAACAATTTCCACTAAATCTACATAGATTACACTTAAAGACAAATATTATAGAACATGCAAAATAAACTTTTAATTATATATATAATTTTCATAAAACATTTATATCTACAAGAATATATGTTGCACATTATGGAGAAAAAAGTAAAAAAAATGAGCAATTATGTGGCTCATCATCCCCCCATGCTTAAGGGGTGGCACATCCCTATACCACTTTGAACTAGTAGTTACCAGTTCTATTCACTTCATCTCAATAGGCCCTATTGATCTGCATCTTCTTCTTCTTAGCGGCCTTGGCTTTCTCTTTGTCCTAGGCTTGCACCCCTTGGGTGTCATAGGATCTGCTATCTCTTGATCCTATTTATTCTAGTATTTTTTGTGCCAAAGTGGTTCACTTGGACCTGATCTCTTCTTAGGTGGTTCTCTGGTCTAGGCCACCTTGTCCTTATCAATGTTCTGAAAAAAACTAGTGAAACTGGTGGTATCCTTTTGGAATGCAAGCTCAGCCATTTTCTAGTACTCAATGTGAAGTGGTAACTTTTCACCCACAAGCACTAATTCTTTATCACCAAATGGGATGATTTATTCCTTAGTAACCCTAACCATGGGCAAATATGCCCCTATTTTATCAATTTTAGGTTCATATTGAACCTCTATTTTTGCCATCGGGGGAATTCTTCTACTTGATGCTAGATATTCCTATTGCACAGGGTCTAGAAATTCTGTCGTTTTAAAATATGCATGCATCCTTGAAGGATTTTCATATTTTGACCCATATAAATACCAGAACTCGTCAATTTGAGTAATTAGAATTCTCCTATAAGGCCTACCAGATTACTTCTTGGTCTCCTTTTTTTATTCCTTGAGGGATTTCTTGGAGGCCTTCTTCCAGTTGTTCTTATTTGCCTTAATATCCTCCTTAAGCTCCTCAAATGTTTTTTTTTGTGCAGTAAGCAAATACTTTGCTGCCTCCCATTCTTCATCGAAATCCGACTCTGATTCATTATCATATTCAATGCATAGAATCTTCAACTCTACAACTCTCGCTCTAGTTCTAGGTCATCACTAAGATGGCATTATAATTTTTTGTTTTGATCTCAGATTGGTATGTTGTACCCCAGGGTATTTTGGTACAACAGTATTGGGGTATAGTGGATTTAGGTTGTTGAGTCTCTTTTTTCCCTACATAAACTTGTTAAATAACAGGGACTGATTCTTTCTCTTGAGGCTAGCTAACCCTTGCATCAATTGGAGAGTGCTCTACCTCTCCCTCTTTGCCTAAATTTGAGGCTCTTCGGCCTCCATATTCTTTTCCCCCTCATCTACTTCCTTTGTAGGTTTTTTTACATTTTGAGGTTCTTCAACTTAAACCTCATACTCCTGAATTACCTACTCTATAGAGGGGGATGTAGAACAAGACCACTCTACTTCCATTGTAGTAGCACCTCCCTATTCTATTTATGTATCAGCAAGGGACACTTTTGTTGCCCTTTTAGTCTACACTGCTACATCAAATCTGTTTGTTTGCTCGACTCCTCTTGGTACACCCTACAACTGCAATTTTATTTGTAGTTGCCAAATTGTTTGATACAATTTGTGCATTTTTAATGCAGCCTCTTTTCTAGACACTTCAAATAGATCTTGTTCTTCTTTAAATTTGTATTCCCAAGTGGAAGCCTATTATTTCATAACCTACAGCTACTGCTGCAAATCCTCTATCTGGCCTTTTTGTGGTACATCTTCCATGGCTACCTCTTGTTGAGGAGTTGGCCCATAGGAAATATCCTATAAAATGTGGGTCAGGTACTCCTTCTTATTGAGCTCATCGATTGGTGTCTCCTCGTCATATGAGCTTGAAACCACTCTTTATTCCCTCATTCTTCTGCTTCACATATTGGTGGAGATAGGCATGAAATTTTTCTCTGCCTCATATTCAAATTGAGGTGTAGAAGGAGATAGATCCTATCATTATTCATCCCCAAATTAGAGAAAATCAGGGGATGAGGCTTGTTCTACTTCCCCTATATTTCCTGTAGGTTGGGACGTAGGCGTCGTCTCTTCTTGTTCTATCACTTCTTGGGCCAATTTTTCATTTTGAATTGACACAACCCCCTCTACTTGTGTATTTTCCACTGCACTAGTTCCCACAGCTTCCTCAATTATCATATTTCTATGTGACTCTACATATCTCACCAAGGCAAAAATTAGGCCATGGTGAGCCAGGACAGAAGTGGTGCTTGCCTGGCATCACCTGGACTTGTCTTTTAGGGTGCATGCAAGGTAGTGGGGGACATTGATTTTATCCCCATGTAGGTAAGATTACCTACTAGAGCATGTAAATAAACAAGCAATCTACTCAAAAAATACCCTCCAAAGCTTGAGAATGTGTCGTTTTGGCAAGTCGGTGTGTGTCAAATACTCGGTTGGTCCTCCAAAAAATATTTACGCATAGAGGGGAAGGTTATCCTCCTTGTGTGTGTTCTGCCCTATTAGAGAGAGACCTGTAACTTTGGTGATGTAGTCCTCAGTGATTAGGATCTCTAGCCCCCGCATGTGCATGACCCCATTGCTCATCGATATTGCAAATTCATTTTCAACTACCGCATCCTCATCCTAACTGACCAGTCGATAGTAGTCCATCCATTCAACAACATCCAACTATATTTGGATGTCTACAAAAATTCCAAAGTAATCGATCGGCTCACTCTTCTTAAGGTTGTGATTTTTTGACTTTCCCCCCATGCTTTGCCTCTAGTTTACAATTCACTTAGTAATTCTATCGTTTCCCCTTCGAAATACTACTGTGCCTCACTACTCTATTTTTTCCTCTCTCCAGGTGGCTTCCCAGTAGCTGGTAAACAACTTTTTGAAACAATTGTGTTCATGCACACATGTAGTTAATTACCATAATCAATAGTGATTATGGTTATCCACAGTAAATTTCCTTCGAGCATGTGCCCGATTGTGCAAAGATGATAACCATAACCTATCGATAAATCAGAGGTATGCCATACAACACTATACCATGTGGATTTGTTCAAGTGGTTAAGGTAATAATAGGGGATTATTTTGGCACATTTCCATAGACATACATGTTCATGAAAACCATATAGATAAAAAACAAAAAAATTAAACATGCACCTAATTTTGTTTTGTGCGTGCATATGTATAGATATCTATGGTGCATCACTATTGGCTAACATTTGATGATGGTGTAAATTGCAATGAACAATGATGGTCATGGTTCCCATGTAATGAATTTTCTTTGACGTGATTGGTTCTTGGTAGCTGCACTATGGGTTATTCAAGAAATCCTATAAAAATTAAAAACAAAAATTAGAAAAGTGTATCGCCATGGGACGAAAAATGTACCCTCTGTAGAAGTTGATTGATGTCAACTTTTAATTTTGTTCATAGTAGATTTGACTTTGTACATGTTTGGGTGCTGATTTGGCTCAGGCCACATCCCCATGTTGACATGTTATTCTATCAAGATAAAAAAATAACCACAATAAACAGAAATCAGATGCCTTTTTTGTATGGAAATCAGACACCTTCTTTTCAAATTATGGTGCATAGGTTCCTTGGAAATTTAAAACAAGCACTATAGGAATCAGGCACTTGGTTTAGCATGGTAAGTGTGCACCTTAGTAGTTAGGTCCTCTAATTAACATGAGAAGCAGAAACCTTAGCAATCAGGCGCTTATGCCTAAAATGGGAAGCAAATGCCTTTTTTCTAACTGTTGGGTTTTGTATTTACAAAACAAAATTTATAC
The DNA here is from genome assembly GCA_028583015.1 of Wollemia nobilis. Lineage (NCBI taxonomy): Eukaryota > Viridiplantae > Streptophyta > Pinopsida > Araucariales > Araucariaceae > Wollemia > Wollemia nobilis. Next base: position 1,902,442 of record JAQPPZ010003353.1, on the reverse strand, counting down.
AAACTTCATTTTTTTTTACATATGCTAAGAATATTTGGTGTCAATTTATCAAAAATTTGAATTCGGTCATTCTCCTAAAAAATTGGGATTCGGCCATTTATTTTCCATAAAATGAGACATAGGTACCATCTTCATAACATCCTGGGAGTTAGGTGCCATGAAGCATATAACGATAAGGAGGTACCTTCCACCATATAACAAAAAGTGGGTGCCTTCCACCATACAACAAAAAGAAGGTACATTTTATCGTAAAATTGGAAGAAGGCACCTTTCATCATACAACGAGAATTAGGTGCCTCTCCATAAAATACAAAACATGGTGCTTTTATTTTATTCAATGGGTGTTGACTTGTCCTTGTATATGTGTTGCCAGGTTTATCAGGCCTTTCTATGCTTCTACTTGAAAATAGGAACAAAATCAACATCTACCTATGAACTAGCAGTTGAGTTTTTATTGTCCAAAGAGACCAATCCAAACACTCTTGTGTAGGTTTAGGTTTAGTATTCCCCTTTTGAGGGATGAGCTACTCCTACTCCTAGAAATATGAAAATATGCAGGTTCATGGATCTTGTGCCCATTAGGCCTAGGTTTCCCAAGCTGCCTAAGGATTGCACAAAGGGTATTGTTCCTGCAAAAAAAAAGCACAACTATTAAAAAAGAAAAAAAATGAAAGAATAATTATCTTTGGAACTATGGACTAAGTCCACATCTTACTAACATAAGATAAAATTAGAATCAATTGGGGTCTGCACCATGCCTAGACTAGAGAAAATCATGTATACTTCAGATGCATGGTATGGATGCAGACGATGACCATTGACTGTTAAAGTAATTTTGTTGTCATCTATTATTCTGATCCTTACAACCCCATTGTTGATAACTTCAGTCACTTCATATGGCCCCATCGAATGCTTCATGAGCTTACATTTCCTTTCTTGGAATCGAGAATCATAGAGTAATACCCATTATCCTAATTTAAGCTATTTAGCTTGGTGTGGCGGTCATGCCACTTGGCTCTTTGTTTATGAATGATCTCTATTTTTTGCAGAGCCTCAAGGTGGTATTCATCCAGATGATTAATCTATTGAGTTCTATATTTTTGTGTATCATCCAGATTTATATTCAATTCTACGATAGTCCTAAGTTTTTTTGTCTTCAAACTCTATAGGCATCATGATAGTTTTCCCATAGACTAACTGAAATGGTGTAAAACTTGTAGTAGTCTTCTAGGTGGTCTTGTAGGTCCAAAATGATTATGGTAATCTAGTAGTCCAGTCCTTCCTATGTTGGTGTACTATCTTTGTTAGGATATTCTCCAACTCTATATTGGTCACCTCAACTTATCCATTTGTCTATGGATGGTAGGGAGTGATTTTGTTATGCCTAATTTTGTATTATTGCATGAGTTCTTAGATCATACTTGATGTAAACTAAGGTCCTTGATCTATTTTGATATCCCTTGGGACCCCAAATCTTGTAAAAAATGATGAATACAAGAAATCAGTTATATTTTTCTCCTTTGAATCATGCAAATCCTGTACTTTAACCCACTTTGTCACATAGTCAATAGAAACTAGGATATACCTTTTACCTCTTGACTATGGATTAATAGGACCTACGAAGTCCATCCCCCATTTATAAAATGGTTCAATTTGAACATGTGGTTGGAGTGGTATTTCATATCTAAGAGTAGGTCTGCCCATCCTTTGACATTGATCACACTGGATCACATGTTTGGCTGCATCATTGAATAATCAAGACTAGTAATAACCAGCCTGCAATACTTTATATGCAGTATTTTTTCTTGCAAAATGGCCACCATAAGGTTCATCATGGCAAGCCTTCAGTATTTCAATTATTTCATCTCTAGCAACACATATTCTCATGATTTTATTAGGTCCTATTTTGAACAAGCACCCATCAATCCATGAGAAATCTACACTTTTCTCAATTAAAGTCTACCTTTCATGGGGTAAAAGTGTAGAGGATACTTTACCAGTGGTTAAATAATTAGTCATATCTACATACCAGGGTATCTAATCATTTAGAGCAAACAAATACTCATCTAAAAATTGATCCTTTGTAACTACATTGTCTAGAGGTGTCAATCTGGACAAGAAATCAACTACCACAATGTCCACTCTTGGCTTGTCCACTATTGTCACATCAAATTCCTGCAAGAGCAATAGTCATCTGATAATTCTACCACTAATCTCAAGTTTATTTTTCAAGTATCTTATTTTTGAGTGGGTAGTGTGTAAAAATACCTGATAACATGTAATATAATAACAAAAAAATTTAAGAGCATGTATTACTACAAGAAACTCCTCTATGATAGTATAATTAAGTTCAAAACTTATGAGATTTTTACTAACATAATAGATGGCATAAAAATAATCACCATATTTCTATCCCAGTACTGATCCTATTGCATTGTTAGATGCATTAACATATATGTGAAAAGGTAAGGTATGGTCCAATTTGGACCTCTCAGTACAAGAGCAACAATTAGTTTTTCCTTTAAAGTATTGAATTCTTGTTCACATTCTTCAGTCCAGAAAAACTCTGCATCTTTAGTTAAAAATGTGGTAAGAGGTTTAGCATTTTTGCTAAATTTTGATATAAACCTCCTATAGTAACCTGCTGATCCTAGGAAACTATGAATGTCCTTTTGTATTTTGGGAGTAGGCAGGGTTTGGATGACTTCAATTTTATTTTTTTCTATTTTAATCCCATTTGCAAAAAGGTGATGTCCTAAAACTATTCCTTCCTACATCAATATATAGAATTTTTCATTGCTTAAAGACATGTTAGTTTCCTCATAATGTTTAAGTGTCTTTTCTAGATTTTCTATGGTAGTTTCAAAATATTCACCATATACAGTGAAATCATCCATGTATACCTCCACATTATCTCCAATCATATCTAAAAAATGCTAAGAACTACCCTCTAAAAGGTGGAAGGTGCATTGCATAGGCTAAATGGTAAAACCCGGTAAGCAAGTATCCCCCATGGACAAGTGAAGGTAGTTTTATCTTGATATTTCTCCCCTATTTGGATATGATTGTATCCACTAAACCCATAGAGGAAATAAAAATACTTCTTGCGTGTTAAGGAGTCAAGGACCTGATCTATAAATGGTAAAGGGAAGTAGTCCTTCTTGGTTACTTTATTTAGCAACCTATAATCAACACAAATTCTCCACTTTCCATTCTTCTTGGGCACCACCACTAATGGTGATACCCACTTACTATCTAAAATGGGGTAGATGAATCCAACTATGAGGAGATTTTGTAATTCTAATAAACAATTTCGTTCATAGTTGGGTTCATTATCCTTTGTGGTTATCTTACTAGTCTGACCTGGTCTTCTAGATATATCCTATGTGTATAGGTCTCAAGAGCTATTCCTCTCATTTTAGAATACTCCCAAGCAAAGGTATCTTGATATTTTTCCAATATTTGTTTCATTTTGGTTTGTTGTTTAGCTGTCAAATGGTTATCTATGTTCAACATTCTACCAGGTGCAACTTCTATTTTCTGAACATGGTGGTCTTTTCCTCCTACTAATGGCAACTCAGAAGGAGGACATAAGGGTTCTCCCTGAAAAAGTGAGATATCATCCTATCCTCATCACTTTCATATTCCAACTCCTCAAGTGTCATCACAGGTTGGATTATTGATAGATCACCAATATTGTCATTCTCATCCTCAGGTTCTCACAACAAATTTGCATACTGTGCAAGTGGATGTTTGATAATTTTCTTTATATTATGACCATCTAAAATGGTCATTTTACCATATCAATAACTTATGTAAGCATTATCTATTGCCAGCCAAGGTCTACTTAAGATTAATGGGTATCCACCTAGTCTAGATTTAGATTGTAAAACTATGAAATTTGTTGGATACTCCCATGCATCTAATGTAATAGTGATATCTTCTAATATTCCTTCATGGAGCATTGTATATCTATCCACCAACTATAGCATAGTTTTAGTGGATTTCAGATTAGTTAATTTTAGTTTTTGCATGGTTTCTTGGGGTATGATATTGATGGCTACCCCCAAATGTACTAGTGTGTTGGAAAGAACACAACCTTCTATTTTTACAGTAAGCACGGGGCTTACTAGATCTGTATACTTCCTAACATGAGGTCAACTAACTGACCTACCAGACTAATTATTTTAGCTGGTTTTCTCCCTAGTTTCTTGAGGCACAACTCTTTTATGGCCTTTCCATAAATAGGTATGTCTCTGATGGCCTGAAAGAGAGGGATTGTGATTGTTAAATTTTTTAAACTCGAGAGGATATAAAACTCTATTTGTATTAGTTTTTTGGGTTCCTGCAACCTTTGTGGAAAATGTGGAACCTCCTCTTTGTTATTTATAAGTGTTTATTCTTCTTCTATCTCCTCTATAAGGGGTGATTCCCTTTTCTCTATATATACTAGTTCCTCTTTTTCTACAAGAGGAGTGAATTCTACACCTAATTACTTTCCTGACCTTAACTAGATAAGATCACAATCTACCTTAACATTATACATAGGATACATCTCATTTTACATATGATAGGTTGGTTGCTTCTTCTTGTTTGGGTTTGCTATTAGTTGTGCTGGTAACTAAGGAGTCCTTGTAGTAGGAAGAGTTGGCAAACTTGGATATGGTGGAGCTGGAGTAGAATGTTGTGGATATTGATTCTAGATATTATGATTTATCCATTGCTACTCAAGCTACTGGTATTGGTTCCATGGGTAAGGGTTGTAAGGATTAGCTCCTTGAGGAAATGGATTCCAAGGTTGTTGACCATACCAATCCATGTTGGATGGTTGGGCTTGAGCTTGATTTTGGTAATTGCTTCCCCCATAGGATGACATTCCTAATTGCATATTGTTACCCATAGGATACTGTTGCTAGTTCCTCATACTACCCATGAAGTATACCTCTACTACTTCAGTTTCCTCTTTAGATTTCATTAATTATGAACACATCTTCAGTCTATGATACTTATTACAAACAACACACACACAAAATTTATTTTTTGGGTACTCATTTATGGGGTGTTTGCCTCTATATTTCGGATAAAAATAGACCAATGCTACCTCATTATCTTGCTTCTTTCTCTGAAGTAGAAGAGTATCCATTTGAAGATCTAGAGATGATAAAATCTCACTCTTAAGGTCTTCTATCATGTTACCTATTTTTCTTTTAGTGATAGTGGTTGACTGTTTAACATTTCTAGGGGTTAACTTACCCTTTCTTCTTGAGAAATTTTGACACAACTACAAAATATTATCCATTTTCAGGGTTATGCGTAGGGTCGGTCGCAAAATATATTTATAAAAAAAATTCGAATCGGTTTTAAAATCTAGGTTTATATTTTCGAAACACATGTAGAAGGTTCACTATTATTAGGGGCAATGTTGAAAATTTAAACTTAAAATGGTCAAATTATTATAAAATTGGGTGAATCGGCCAAAAATAAAATTTGCACCCATAAATGTTTGGCTAATGGACCCTGGTCAAGGGTCCCAAATATTAGCCAATTTCAAATTTTGATAAATTCTAATTTTAGCCAATTTTGTGAAAATAGCCACTATGCATAAGCTTGTCCATTTGGTGTTGGTAAATATATCCCCGAGAGATCATGTTTAAATCTTCTAAGGATTCATTTGTCAATCCTTTAAAAACAATTCTTCTTAGGGACATATCTCCTAGTTTTGAATGGGGTGATCTATGCAAATTGAAGCAATACCTATTCTAGTATTCTTCCATAGATTTCCCTTCCTTTTGGATCATGTCTAGGACTTCCTCTCTTGCATATCTTACTTTGCCAAAATCCTGATACTAATCCAAGAAAAAATTCCTCAACTATTCCTAGGTAGTTATCCATTTATCTCCCAATTTTATGAACTAGTGGAAAGTTGAATCATCAAGGGTGGAAGGAAATAATTTCAGTTTTTGAGCATCTGTGGTGTAATTCATAGATCTACAAAAAACATCAAATTTAAACAAAAATAGGTCTGGATATTTTGTTGGTAGTCCTTTAAAGATTGGAAGGTGGGTAGGAGATATGTGTTTCATATTGTGATCTACCCTACCTCTCCTATTAGAAAACTAAAACTAGTGGATGTTTCCTCTAGATTTTCTACCGTTCTACCTACTACTGGTGTTTCTACCCTTGCTTCATTCAAAGTAGTTGTCAATGCTTCTATTTCATTTCTTTTATCCTTTAGAAGGATGGATAAGTCAGTGTTTGAGATAGTTCCATATAATACTACTTGTCAACATTTAGCATTTAGTAAATTTTCCTTATATTGAACTCTACTTATCTCCAATCCTACTCTAATATTTTGCTAAATTTTTTCCAAAGGAACCTGTGCAAATAGTGGGTGTTCCTACCAATGCACATATGGAGATTGATATGATGAGAGTCTAGTATCAGGTAGATATTCTACTAAAATAGAAGTATTTTGAGAAATAACTTCTTTATTTTTTACAAAATGACCATCTAGTCCCCTATTCTTAGGTTAGGAATACAAAGTTTCAGATGAATATTTCTAAATAAAACACTCTAAATCACTATAACTATGCTTCATTTAGAACAAGAAATTACAATGGCTACTCCCCAGCAGTGGCACCAAAATTTTGGGTAAAATATTGGTTAGTTTTTCTATGGTTCAATTAATTATATTCATTTAATTGTCAACCTGGGGTAGCTCGTAGTCTTGTGAACAGTCATGCAAAATATATGCTTGTAATTTCTCCTTTAGAGATAAGTACCTTAGATTATGGTTTGGGGGTATTTGATATTCATTGAAGTTTATGTTTAAACCAATAATCCCATACTAAGTCTAAAAAAATAGGACTAAAACATTTAAAATCTAAATGACTACCTTGCTGGAAATTACAGAAAATAGGGGAAATAACTAGAAATAAATTAATCTATGAAATTAAATGTAGAAAATAAGAGAAATATGGAAGAAATATATTGTAATTGGGCCCACACTTCTAGTAGTTTTTTCCCATGGTAATTTTATCACCAAATGGTTTAGAAGATGTTTTACAAAAAAATATGCAGATATTTTATTAACAGTTGCAATAGAAGAAAATTACATAAAAAGTTTGGGGGGTATTCTTTAGTGGTGGCCTGCATATTTATAGGGTATGCGGCTAGCCCTGTTACAATTTTTAGGACAAATAAGAAAATGATTCACTGTTACAACTATTTACTTGATTAGAGGAAGTGGAAAAAATATCATGATATTTTAGCGTATTCTGTTTCCAGAATATGCTGATATTTTATTTACCCAACTTACATAAATGATTTATGTATAAACTGAAAGATAGTTGATGAGTCATATTTGACATTGTTCCAAGTATAGTTGTAATGCTAGAAATCCCTTCACCCTGGTTGCCAAAGTTTTGCTCTGTTCTGCCGACCACAAAGTCATGCTAAAGTTTGGTGTTAATGAAAATCAGGCACCACGGTTGAAGAAGTAGGGAAGTAAGCACCTTCCATTGTATAAAATAAAGAAGACAACTTTCACCGTACAATGGGAAGTAGGTGCCTTCCACTGTACAATGAGAAGTAGGCACCTTCCACTATACAATGGGAAGCAGGCACCTAACAAAAATCAGGTGCCCAACGGGAAGAAAGAGCCTAACAATTAAGTGCCAAACAGAAGTTAGGTGCTTCAAAGGAATTTGGTGCTTGAATTCATACATTTCACCGATATTTCATAGATTTTTTTCCTTCATTAAATTGCAAGTGCCTAGTCTGAGTGGGACCTTGATTAAAATGTACCAAAATGCAAAAATTTCCACTAAATCTACACAAATTACACTTAAAGATAAATATTAGAAAACATGCAAAATAAATTGTTAATTATATATATAATTTCCATAAAACATTTATATCTACAAGAATATATGTCGTACATTATGGGGAAAAGAGTACAAAAAATGAACAATTATGTCGCTCATCACTTTGCTCAAGCATGGGGGTGCGTAATTTTTTCTTTACAGGGAATTAGTGCCCACGTCCATGCTTGGATTAAAACTATTTCCTAAAAAAAATTGTGCAGGTTCATGGATGTTGAGCTGGTTTAGGCCTTATATCCCAAGATGCCTATTTTTCATACAATCAGGTCATTCACCTGCAAAAGAAAATGAAAATGCAGTTAAACATAAATTGTGCATGTTAGGCCCTGGCTCTCAAGATGGTTGCAGCTTGCATGCAAATATTGTCCTTGCAAAACATACAATAAGCTAAAAAATAGAAAAATGTAGGGTTGGTGTAATCCATGCTTGTCAGGCCTTGGATATCAAGATACATGTAGCTTGCATGTAGGTACCATATCTACAACACACATGAAAGAAAAAAAGTAAGGCTAAATTTTTTTCATTGGACACCCTTGTATCCATCGTGTTTCTAATAATTTGACATGTTTTAAATCGTATGGGGTCTTCCCCATGCCTTTTTTGGTCTCTACCATTAAATTCTTGGACATGTGGTATGGAGGCAATTGGTGGTCATTAACTGTTAATATGGTGCCACTATTTTCAATTGTATTGATGCGTACAACACCATTTTTAATTAGTTTTACCACCTTGTATTGTCCCATCTACCTCTACATCAGCTTATCTTTATCTTCCTAGAACCTAGAATCATACAATAATACCCAGTCTCCTTCCTTAAACTATTTTGACTTAATATGGTGGTCACGCAACTGTTTCCTTTGCCTTTGGATAATTTTCATCTTCTGTAGGTCATCCATTCGATATTTGTCCAGTTCATTTACCTGTAGAATCCTCTCCCTCTATGCTTCGTCTAGGCTCAGGTTTAGTTCTATTACAGTTTTGAGAATTTTAATTTTGAATTTTATGGGTATCATCGCACTCTTCCTATACACTAGTTGGAATGGGATAAAGCCTATGGTTATTTTCCATATTTTTCGGTATGCCCATACTATCTTCGGTAGCCTTGTATACTAATCCTTCATGTGTTGTTGCATGATTTTAATCAGGATTTTCTCTATATCGTTATTGGTCACTTCTACCTATCCATTCGCTTGTGGATGGTAGGAGGTGGTTCTGTTATGTCAAATCATGTATTGCCACATTAGCACCTCAATTAACTTGGAGGTGAATTGGGGCCCTTGATCTGTTGTAATTTCTCTAGGTACCTTGAACCTTATGAAAATATAGGCAAAAAAGAATTCTACCACCATTCCTTATTTAGATTCCCTTAGTGCCTACACTTCGACCCATTGGTGATGTAGTCAGTGTAGAATAGAATATATCTCTTTTCGACAAAAGGTGGGTTGATTGGCCTCACAAAATCCATGCCCCATTTTTCTAAGGGATCTATGTGTAACTGCATCTTGAGGGATATTTCATATTTTTGGGTTGGCCTACCCATCCTTTCGCACTCATCACATTGGCTGGCATATTTGGCTACGTCTTTGAAAAATATGGGCTAAAAATACCCAGTCTATAGGACTTTGTATGTGGTTCTTTTTTCTAAAAAATGTCATTCACATGGCTCATTATGGTAAGCTTTGATAATTTTTAAAAATTTATGCTTAGCAACACACCTCCTTACTATTTGATCAGGCCCTATTTTAAGTATGAGGGCATCGATCCACAAAAAATAGGTGCTCTTTTATATTATTGTATGCCTCTTATGATGAAAGAGCATGGGATGTTATATTGGTGGCCAAGTAATTGGTGATGTATGTATACCAAGACGTATGTTCACTAATGATAAACAAATGTTCATCCAAGAACTGGTCTTCCACAACTATGTGATCCGATGGTATTATTCTGGAAAAAATATTTTCTACTACATTGTCCTTGTCGGGTTTATCTACGATGGTAATATCAAAGTCCTATAGAAGCAAGAGCTATTTGATGAGTCTACCACTAATCGTTGGTTTACTCATTAAATACCAAATAGCCACATAGGTCATATGGACGAACACCTTGTAACTAGTGATGTAGTGGCAAAATTTATTGATGGCATGCACGAACGTGAGGAACTCCTTCTCTGTCACTATGTAATTGAGCTCATCCCATGCTAAATTCTTGCTGACATAGTAGATGGCATAGAATTCCTCACCATCCTTCTTCTTGAGGACCACTCCAATTTCATTATTGGATGCATCACAATAAATGTGAAATGGGATGGTCCAATTCAGGCCCTGTAGGACTAGGGTGGTAATCAATTTTTTTTTCAGCATTTGAAAATCTTGTTCATAGTCTTCCATCCATATGAATTCCATGTCTTTGGAGAGCAGCGTGTGTAGGGGTTTAGCGATTTTTCTGAAGTCAATGATAAATCACCTATAGTATCTAGTGGAGCTAAGAAAACTCTGCACATCCCTTTGCAACCTAGACTAGGTAGGTCCTTTATAACCTCAATTTTATTTTTATCCACCTTAATTTGTTCTACTGAGAGGTGGTGTCCCAGCAGTATGCCTTCATGCATCATCATGAAGCATTTTTCATTATTGAGGGATAAATTATTTTCTTCACATAGTTGGAGAACTCATTTCAAATTAGTCATCATCTCACCAAAGATTTAACTGTAGACAGTGAAATTGTCCATGTAAACTTCTACTGCTTCTCCCATCATGTTTGAGAATATACTTAGAACTACCCTCTAAAATGTTTATGGTGCATTGCAGAACCCGAAGGATAGCACTCTATAGGTGAACGTTCCCCATGGGTAGGTAAATGTTGTCTTGACCTGGTCCTCCTCTCTGATCTAGATTTAGTTGTATCTAATACCTTATTAATGAAGGGTAGAAGAAAATGATCTTTCTTGGTCATCTTGTTTAGTGATCTATCTAAGTAATCCCAGGAAAACGCTTATTGATGCCTGGTCAAAAATTATTTTAATTTTGTTAATTGTGTGGGTTTCAACCCGCTACTGATTTTTAATGTTCTACCATGATCTATTTTTATTTTCTTGGTGTGGTGATAATGAGCACCAACCAAAGGTGATTCAAGCATAATGGGAGAGGACTCTCTATGGAGGAATCTCGTAATGATGTCATATTCATCATATTCCTCTAATTATTTTAGCACCATCATAGTTTGGAGCATTGAAAATGACCCATCCTCTTGGTTGTCCCACATGGGCTCTCCCAATGTATCTACATATTGTGTAGGGAGGGAAATTGTCAACCTTTTGAAATGTTAACCATTTAAAATGGTCATTTTTCCATCATGATAACTAATGTAGGCATCGACTATTGCTAGCCATGGCCTCCCCAATATGAGTGGGTAGCCACTCAATCCTTATTTAGACTGTAGAACCAAAAAATCCATCAGGTACTCCCATGTGTCCACCATCATAATAATATATTTGAGCATCCATTTTGGTGCTACAATCGACCTATCGGCTAGTTGCAACACCGTCTTGGTAGGCTTCAAATTCGTGAGCCTCAGCTTCTATATAGTCTCCTTCGACATAACATTGATGGTTACACCTAAATCAAACAAAGTATTAGTCAAAAAATGCCCGCCTATTTTTATAGTTAAAACCAAAATGCCTAGGTCTGCGTATTTAGGGTGGCATGCATTTCCCATCATTAAGTTGGCCAACTTCCCTACTACATTGATGATATGTGATGTCTTCCATCCTAGTCTTCTTATACAAAGTTTCTTTATTGGCTTAGTTTAAATAGGAATGTCTCGGATAGCTTGAAAGAGTGGAATAGTGACTGTTAAATTTCTCAAGCTAGAAAGGATATCAAAATTAGGTTGTGTTGGCTTTTTCTACTCCTGTAACCTCTTGGTAAATGGAGCTTCTATTTTCTTAGCAATATGTTCTTCTTCAACATCTTCTATAAGAGGTGGTTCTCCTACTTTTTCCTCATATTATACCAAGAGAGGAACTTCTACTCCTAACTGCCTACCTGATCTAAGCTGAATTGGATTACAACTAATGTTATACATTGGATACATCTCTCCTTCTAGTTGGTATGCAGGATGGTTTACCTTGTTATTTGGATTTATCATTGGCTATGTTGGTAGCTATGCAGGTCTCATTGTAGAGAAATACAATAGGCTTTGCTATGGTGGATCTTGCACTACATTCTGTGGAGTTGTGTTCCACAAACCATGGTTTATCCACTGTTGCCCAGATTGCTGGTATGACATCCATGGGTTCTAGTTGGGAAACACAATCCCTTGAGGTACAGTCATCCATGGTGGTGGTCCCCACCATCCCATATTGGGTGGTTGAGCCTACCCCTGTAGCATGTAAGGTCCTCCTCCATAGGGTGGCATTCCACCTAGAATATTTTCCTAGGGGGTCGCTGCCAATTTCTTTGATTTCCCATGAAGTTAGATTCATTGACTTCAAAATCCTCCTTAACATTGGGCAGTTGTGGGAACAATAAAATATTATAATTTTGTTGGAAAAAAATGCATACTCTGACTTTGTTCTCTGGGCATGCATTCCTTGCATGCTTTGCTCTGCATTTTGGGTAGAAATAAGCTAACATGCTTTTTTTTCTTGCTTCTTTTTATCTAGAAAGAGCATGTACAACTGCAATGCTAGAGAGGAGAGCATTTCGCTCTTCAGATCCTCCAACATATTTCCTATATCTATATTTGTGATCGAAGTGATTGCTTTCATGGTCCTACAAGTTGGTTTGTCTCTTCTTCGTGAGTAGTTCTGATACTATTATCAGATATCTTCCATTGGGTGCTCATAAATGTCACCTCCAAATATTAGGTTGAGATATTTGAGTAATTCATTATTAAGTCCCCTCAAGCAAATTCTCCTGAGGGACATGTTACCTAGATTCATATGAGGGAATATTTGTAGATTAAATTTGAATCTCTCCCAGTACTCCTCCAAGGATTTATCCTCCTTCTTTGTTATTATTAGAACGTCTTCCTTAGAGTCTCATGCTCTACCGAAGTCTTGGTATTATTACAAGAAGATCCTCTTCAAAACCTCCCATGTGGTGATCTATTTGTTTCTCAATCCAATAAAATAGTGTAGGAGAGATTTATATTCTAAGAATCTAATTTATAATTGACAAACCTACACAAGACATCAAAATAGAATAAAAATAGGTTAGGATATTTTGTTGGGTATCCCTTGAAGGTAGGAATATGGGCAGGGGATATGTTCTTCATTTTTTTCCCCTGCACCTTCCTCTATTATTAAGCTAAAACCAGTCAAATTTTCTTTAGCATTTTTTTTAGGAAATGTGGTCTCTAATGTAGATTTTATAGCCTTTTAATTGTTTTGAACCTTTTTTACGAGAGCCTTTAAGTCGTGTTATGGTTTGATCCTCTATGGCTTTCCACATCAATTTATCTTTGAAACATGTCCTTTTGAGCAGAGGATTTTGTATAATTTTCTCTTTTCCTGGTCGATGGTATAAGGAAGATCTTTGCAAAAAGATAGGGTATTTACTCCAGTGTACTGCTGGTGATGATTCTGAAGAATCTAACTCAAATTCAGAATTTTTGGCTGACACATATTTTTCCCGTGGGCTCTATTTTATGAAATGACTGTCGGGTCCTCTTTTCCTCAATGGACTCATACAAAGTTAGATGGAAGGTTTTATGGTATTGTAATCAATCTACTAGTGGCACTTCCTTAGCAATGATGCCAAAATGATGGGGTAAAAATACTGGTTAAATTTGGTTCTAATTCTTTCACAGTCCTCGCATTTAATTTTTCATACCAGGGAGCTTGTAAAATTTTGAAGTACCACATTTAATATTAATCACAACACCATTCTTGAGATGAGCCCACTAACCTATCATTGGGAGGTGTTTATAAAATGATATTGATTCATCCACACCAAAGTAAAACCATGCATAAATAAAGATACATGAAAGTAAATCACACCACACTACATTGGAAATTAAATGAAAGCAGTAAAACACACTTTGCATAACTAAAATATACAAAACAATAAAGCTAATATTCTAATATAGAAAATAGTAAGAGGTAGGGGAGGAATACTAGCTTGGAGTTGGCTCAGGATCCAGTACTTTTCACCCAACTGATTATGAAGATAAGACGCCAATGAAATAACTCTCAAGCTTTATTAATAATGCATTGTAATGTTTACATATGCCAACTTTCTTAGAAAACATACCTCCCTTGTTCAGATAAGTCTGTGTATATATATAACACACACAAAACTTCTTGTTATAGTTTTTTTACAATAGAAGGTCTGGTTACAGTCTAAGTTAGGACGGTTTAGTTACTATAATAGGCACACAATAAAAAAAATCTAAACTGCTTTTTGTTGTTTCCTGGAGATAGAATATTTTTAGGTTTGATCTTTGTGTTGTTTATGTTTTGCTTCATTGAGTGGTTACATGAAATATGTGTTGTTCGCGTTCTTTCAATATGGTTGGGATAGCTCATCCATTCATTGGTCCTCCAAGTATAGCCTACATTATGTGGATTCAAAGATTTTCCTCAATCAATAGGATCTTATTCAGTCGTACGGTCAAAGCACTCAACATTGAGTAAGGTGCCTTACTAAAGAGTACGGCACCTGCCTGAGTAAGGCACCTTCCTGAAGAGTAAGGCTCCTACTCTAAGTAAGGTGGCTACTTGAAGAGTAATCTACCTAGTTGAATAAGGTGCCTAGCTAACAAGTAAGGTGCCTACTCTAAGTAAGATACCTACTTAAAGAGTAAGGTTCCTACTTGAGTAAGGAACCTACCTAAAGAGTAAGGTGCCTACTTGAAGAGTAAGCCACCTACTCGTAGAGTAAGGCACCTTCCTAAAGATCAAGGCATCTTCCCAGTATACCTTAGACTCATGAAGCAGAAGCATGTTAAGGTCCACGTAGGAGCTCGACTGTTCAAAATATGACAAAATCAATAAATATCTACACAAAACACACTTCACACACAAATTAGATAATGCACATAATTTTTTTAAATAGACACATAATAGTTCATATAAATATATAAATATTATTATAATATCGTGCAAAAACCATTAGAATTCATACAAATAATTGAGCATTTTCTATGCTCATCACATATCTTTACATTGAATGTATGAATGTTTATTTTTGCTTTGGTCATTTAAGTGGTTTCATCTAATTCTACAATTTGTATTTCATGGGATTCACTTGGTGGCTCTAGAATTTACATTCATAATATGGGTTGAGGGTTTATTTTTGCTAAATTTGGTCGGATGGGAGTACTCTAATTTTGTATTCTAGATTTTATGCACCCACTTGTTGGTTCTAGAATTCACACTCCACCCCTTAATCTAAAGCATTTAGTGAAGGTATTGTCGATTGATCTATTAGGTGTTAGTTTTGTATTTATGCCAGTGATGTGATGTATGCATGTGTCTTGATGTAGTTATAACCTTATTTGTGAGTTATGGCTATGACCATATTTAATTCTCTTTTCCCAATTTTTTTTCCTTTTTCCCTCTCATGGCGTAGGTAGCTGGAACCACCATAGAGGAATCAACCTTCTCCACAGATTGACCACCCTACTCTCACCCTATGATCATTTGATGTTGGAGTTGGTCCATCCCCAACCCCGATGTCAGACCTCCACCCAACAATTTACTTTCTTAATGCAGTGATCTACTCATGCATTTTGTTGCACATGAAGTCTTCCCACTCCTACCATTGAATTAGCGTATTTTTATTGTTTTGGAGCAGCAATTATATCACATCCTTACTAATGAGAGATAGATATTCTATTTCTAAGATGATGTTAATCATATTAGAAAAATCCATCACCCACCTTTTTAATATATGTTTTCTCAAAGTGAATCTAAAGATATTCTCTCGTGCCTAAAACAAATAAGAAGACTAATAGCTACATTACATACTACGCTTATTGGATGGTTATTCGTTAACCTATAGATAACATAGCAAGGGGAAGGACAAATATTTTCTTGAGGGCATATATTATGAACCTAAATGTTATTTGTCCATATTTATCTCTAAAGACTCTACCTTTGGGGTCATAAGATGTTACAAACCAAGATAATAAGTAGGAGTAATAAATACCTAGGCAAATAATTCTTCCCAAATTTGAACCCCATTGATGATAAAATGGGTATTTTTATGCTCTGGATGCTTTGGGCCTTTTGAGAAAGACTCTTCATTATATTTGCAAATTGTTGGTGGTTCTTCTTAGTTCTTATATATCTAAAAATGGATGTCTTATCTATATCATCCCATTTCTCTATGATGATACTTTTATTTGACTTGGAATTCTTCAAGAACTGGACCACATCCCCAATGATTGGTTTCCCAAGTGTTTTTTGATAAGGATTGGATTCTATGAGTTTCTTAATTTTTTCCATGGTTCTACTCTCACCTTATGAGACCATGGTGAATTCTCTAGGGTTTGATCTAAATGAGTGTGGTAAACTACCTAGTTGTCATCTATAACTTTGTAAAACACTCTTTAGGTAGTATTTTCTCTATGAATGCTCTTCTACAACTTAGACGTGGATGGAGGTAACTCATACGTTGAGAGTTAATTCATAATAATCAAGTTGGGATGGATACATTATTTGGCCATAAATACAACCAAATTGTGTCAACATCCTCTTCATATCCTCCACCTTTCAGCCACCACATTTTTATTTTAATGCTTAAAACTTCTTGGTCACTAAGCCAAAAATTTGTTTTCACGTGTGATTAGGTTTAGGGGAAATGACTCTAGGTTGTTGATGTTTCTCAATGATTTAATATCTGCTATTGAATTTGGTACTTGTATTTCCTTTAGATTTCTATCAAGTTTAGAAGATTCAATCTTATCCATTGAGGTTGTTCAAGGGGATGAATCCTAGTTGTCAGAGCTTGTAAGGTTTTAAAATGGCATCACTTATCATCCAATCCTATCCATAAAATATAATATAGAGATAAATTCTAACCATTGAAGTACCTTGATGAATTTACCATTATCTTGCTGAATTGATCATAGCTATTGGACATATATGAAAAATAAATCCTAATCATAGATAAATTTTAGTTGTTGATCAAAATGATTATCCCTTCTTCCACTCCATCCTACCCATCCATTTTGTTTCAAGGTTTGATCCTGGCCATTGAAGTGCTCATGTGATTAGTGACTTATGTTGTAGTATTTTTGGATTAATCCTTACCATCGGTATCAACACAAGGGTCAATCCTTGTAATTGATACTAGATGATTAATTTTACCATATTATTTTTTAAAAAGGTTGTGTCATATTTGAATATTGACCATTGAATCTATTTCAAGGATAAAATTCTAGTTGTTGAGGATTCATCCACTAAATCAAGTCCATGTACTGTGACCCGTGGAAGCTTTGCTTGTGGTTGATTTTTAACATTTTTTAAACCAAATCTTGGTTGTTTTTCATGCTTTAGGATTAGATATAGATCATTGAGGTGTGTTCATGATGTAATGGGCATTGCTTAAATTTCTTCAACTTAGCCTTCTCCAATACATTGGATTTTGGTAGAGTAAATCTTATTTTTCATATAGGCTATAAAAGGTAACCTTGAGGTGATTTGATCATGATGGTTTGTATTGATCCATTGAGCTAATATCAATCATCCATGTCATATGATGCAAATATTTGGGTCATTGATACTTCCTTTGTTAGTCAATAGAGCATGTGAGTTGACTTTGGTGAAATCTAGACTATTGATGAGTATTCTATAATTGTTCTAGTCCATTGATGTTGTCATGGGAGATATTTTAATGTATTAGCTACATGATGACCTATTAAATCATATTCCTTGAAGATTCATTGATGATTTTGAGCCATTTATTCTATCATGTGGGTTCATGCTTAATAAAAAATTGTTTATGACTTAGATCAACCGATGGTACAAGGGTCATTGTGGACCATTGAGGATGAGAGAACTTGCTTGATACATATGCCTGAGCATGCTTAAACAAGTCAATCAGGATGGGTCACCATTGCATGTGAGGAATCTGGTGGACCAAAGAATCTATGTATTCTTCATATTGCACATGCATTGGTTGAGAGGTTTGAAGCAAAATAAAGACGAACCAATAGGGCTATGAAGGAAGTATTTTAAAAAATAACATCAATTACACTCTACCTTATTAACTTGGACCTACAAAAAATGTAAGCTAGTAAAGTTTTGAAATAGGGGTGTAGTTATTTTCGATGGATTCTTCAATATCCAACACAACCTAGGTTTAATATTCTAGTAAGCTTTTGAGGATTAAAGATATAAAAGCTAAAAGATTGATTTGAGTTCAAAGGGTTTTAATTTTAATTTTTTTTTAAGTTTTTGAAATATTTTAAGAGTGGAGTTTTGTGATTATAAATTATTTAAAGTCTTTAAAGTTTTTTAAGGAGTGAAAATTTTAGTTTGGATTTATTTAAGGATTTTTAACATTTTTAAGATTTTTAAATTTTGATTTTTTTTTTGAAATCTGAAATTTTACAAATTTAATATATTAAGGAGTATAAGGACTTCTACATCAAATCTTTAGAAAACTTAAAATTTGCAAATTTCATATTTTAGTGCATATTAAATTTGGAGATATAAGGTGTATAACATCAAAGGAATTGAATTGATTATCATGGAAGAAATTATTAGAAATACATTTAGTGAGGATAGTGAAGAAATGGTAAACAAGTTAAAGGTTATTACTCAAAATATAATAGATGTGAAAAATAAGATATCAACATGGCATATTGATACAAAATCACAAACTAGAAGTATAACAAGAATAAATTCTATAATAAAATTTATAACTACTTTGAGTACCATGGAGTCCAAAAACATGTGAGTTGTTTATAAAGAAAATAAAGGAAGAATGGCCTTAGTTGTACATAAATGACTATTTTTTTTTTAATAAAATGGAAGAACTCAAAGTACTAACAAGGAAGCACAAATCAAAGAAAGTATATTGCATTCAGTTAAAGTGTAACTATTGCAATAGAATTGGACATGAAGAAACAAATTGATAGAATTCCTATCCATGTAAATTTTGTGGAAGAAAATATCATTCTCCAGTATTTTGTTGGTACAAAAGAAAATATTATAAAATATTTGAAATAATTATATTATTTATATTAGACAACTTTATTCAAAATATTATTTCTAAAGCAACTTCTAACAATAGAACAAAGTGTTTTATTTCTAAAATGCAGGATAAAATTGAAGGAAAGTATTTAATATTAATTATGAAGTATTTGAAAAAATAGAAATAGTAAAATGGATCAAATATGGTCTAAATTTATCTTGTAGAATAATAAAGAAGGAAACACATGCCAAAGAATAAGCATAAGCATTTTATGATCTAGAGCATAAATATACAAAGATTAAGAATCTGAACGAAGAAGAACTCAAAGCATAACTCAAAGAAGTTGAAGATAAATATCAAGAAAAGATTTAGGAACAATGCAAGGTCATTTTAATATTAAATACTAAAGTCTTCAATAACCAAATAATGTAATATAAGGATATATTGAGAAATATTACATTATTTGGTACATGATAATGTACCCCTATGGTATCTTCATGGTACAATTGTAAATATGTAATAAATTGGGATTGATTCTTTATTTTAGATGTGTGATTTATACTTTTCCTTTCATGTAAGTGTCAATGTGAAGGAAATGCACAAGTATCATGTAAGAGTGCAATGCACAAGAAATACATAAGTGTCATGCAAGTTAGAGTGCACGTGTGTATTAACAGATTGTGTACAAGAATCTTGTATGTAATAGTGCAAACATGTAATGTGACGATATGCACAAGTGTATTAGATTAGAAGTTCATGTAGAAGTGTGCAAGTGTCATAGATTCAAGTATGCATGTAATAATAAAGTAAAGAATCTAGTATGCAAGTGATAAGATGATAAGTCAAAGGTCATGGGACTTGTCATATGGAGAGCAATAATCAAGTACATGAAGATTCATCTTCTATATATTATGGATATAAAAGTCCATGATAAAAATAATAAGAATATTTTATTATATGATTGTAAGAGGAAGATAAGTTAATAAATATTGTATACAAATTTTGAGTAATTAATATTGTAAGTTTTCTTCATGCATAGTTCATGAATGATTTAGGCCATTTACATTCATATTTGATATTATAAGTGAATGTTATTTTCATTATTATATTGGCCTTGATATACATATTAAATTGCTCATATATTATTTTACTCATTATTATTGATATTTTGAACTTTAATATTATGGATTATATATTGATGGACCTATTATATTATATGGTAGTAAGATTTAAAAAGTCAATATGATGTTCTGTAACCTCTAATCAACTATTATGTACTATGGTTGATGATTAAAACCTTGAATGTTGCTACATATCCCTATGGTCAATATATAATAAGCATTTATAGGGAATCCAAATAATCTAGGTGTGAGAAATATGTGTCAAGGCACTTGAGTGCATGCTACTCTTTCCATAAGTGTCCATCACCTTGTTCAATTTTCATCAGTAATTATATCATGTGGTAGTCTTTGGAGATACTTCATAATAAAATATTTATATATACTTGTCCATAGCAATAAAATAGGGCCAATGGTGTGTGCCTTTTGATCGTGGATATATGCAACTCATGGTATAGGAGAGCTAATAGTTTTTATCCCTAGGAAAATTCCCTATCAGACCTTGTATAACCCTCCTCCAAGGCTAGGTATAAGGGATAGATCAATGCCATGGAAATCTTGTTTGTACCTATGTAGCAATACATAGGTGAAAAAGAGGAGTATCCTAGAATATCATATAAATGGAATCCTTATAGATCTATGAACCTAATATAGGAAAATTGTTCATCATATTTCTAGCTACCTCTCCTTGCTAACCCACTTAGGTAGCATAATATGAGTCTCCTTTATAATGGAAACCTTCGATGTCCATCCAATGACTAGAAAACACATAATGAAATAGACATATTTAAGGGTTACCATCATCTCCATATCTTGATTATTTTTCAAATACCATAAAAATATCCAAGTCCTTGTATTCAAAAAGAGCATAAACACATAATACAATGACTTGTGGTTCTAGATATAGGGCATGTCCTTTACTTAGTTTAGTCTGAATTTGCATAGTTTTCCTTACACCTGTGTTTCTAACCCTTATTGTGGTCACTCCTACATCTATAAGGGACTTTTGTTTTATGATAGGTGGTTACTTGCATCCTTTTATCCTATTGATAGCTATGCAGCTAAAGAAATACATTAAAAGAGGCGGTATATTGTATGTAGTTAAGATAAATAGCAAGACAAAAAAAAAGAGGATAAGGAAATATTTAAGAAACACCCAATTTTGCATGAATTTAGGGATGTATTTTTAGAAGACCTCCCAGGACTACCACCTCGGCATGAATTATACTTCACCATTGAACTACCTCTCTAAAATAACCTTCTTGCCTACATGCCATCAATTTTATGTAATTAAAAACCAACTCTTGTACATAGGCATGGTGGTCACATGAATTATTATAGTGCACATGATAATGAAAATTGAAAATGAAAAATTTACCTCCTATTTGTATTTTTAAATATTTGTTTTAAATTTTATTTTTTGTGAAATATTTTGTTGATTTTATGGAATATTACATAGGTAGTGCTTCTAGTGGTTATGGCTCACTCAAGACTTATTTTTGCACTATGCTTTCACTCATTTTGTATACAACTAACAATTTTCAATATTTTGAATAGTTTTGCATGTAAATTTCTTTGAAGTAGCATGGTGCACAAAAAAAAAAAATTCTTATGACCAAAATTGTGCATAAAAGTATCAAATATGTTTTCCTTCACTTTTGCAATTTTTTTATTTTTATTTTACATTTTTTTTTGTTTATTTCAATAATTTTACACTTTGTGTAAATAGTATATTCAAATTAATAAATTTATTTTATTTTTTTATAGCATAGCATAGAGTTTTATTTTCTCTTGCTAAGCCTATTGCGTGTTGCTCTTTTTATTTTTTCCTACGAACTCATGATTGACTATCCTTCATAGTATTACTCGTGGTCCTTAGGTAGTGGTAATATGTATTTATAAAAAAAACACTAAGTACTAACTTTTATATAGAGGAGAGTCTCATCCTCCTAATATGGGATATGTGTGGACTAGTTTTTTAATATTTAGGTAGGATGATGATGAGCCATATTGTTTGATGGTTTTGGTTCCATTTTTGTCACCTTTTTTCATATTTCATTGTTGTTTCTACTTGCTAATATTAAAAAAATAAAAATAAACACACACTTGAGGGACATGTTTACACATACCCCAAAGCATGTGTTCTAATGATCAATGGTACCATGATCACCACTTTAAATGAATATCCTAATCAATGATCACTTAGGATTTTTGATGTATGGTCATGATCCTAGCATGTTTTTATACATAGGGTTAAAACTATAGATCATTTTGATTGATAATTATGATTTTATAGTTTTAACAAGAGTGCAATCTAGTTGTTAACCTCAAGATAAAATATTATTTTATCCATATGCTATAAATACCCATATAAACCACTCATTTACTGGTGTGTCATCCAAATGATTTTGATCATAGTACTAACACACTTATATCTTTCAAACAATATTATATATGTTATCCCTACATTTTGATGAGGCCTAAAAATACCTTATTTTGTACATATTTTTTATCTTCTTATTGCACTATTTCACTATGATTTGCTTCATAATTTTCATTAGTGCTTGATTAAATGTGTTAACTAGGATTAATATAGTACTAATATAGGAAATATGATATTATGTGTCAAAGAGGAATAAAGAGATATTTTGTTGATTAACACCAAGATCTGAGGAATAAACTAAAGTTATAAAGTTTGATATTTAATGTTTGGAGTACTAAATATAGCATAGATGTTGATGCTAAAGTAAATTTTCCACTTTGCATCATAAACAAAGACTACAATAGGTATTGGATGTAGAAATACACAACTAGAGTTGGATGTGACAACGACTAACTAGCACTATACAAGATAATGCCTTGTTGGCATTGGATGCCAAGAATATAAGGTGGCTCTAAATATGGTATATAAAGGGAAGGAGGACATGGATGATGACTAAAAACACTAAACAACTACAAAACCTCATTCCTACCATTTAGATCAACAACCTCTAGTTTTATTAACCACTAAGGATGGTGTTAGTAGATAATAAACTACCAATTGACTCACCATAGTTGATAGCAATTATTGGGTACAAATAAATATATTTTTCATGATCCGCATGTTGTGGTCTACTGGCAAGGACGCCACTTGCATTATTGGTGATGTGACTCGGGTTCAACCCCCACGATGAATATGTATATGTATAAGAAAGTATTTAGTCAATTAAAAAAAAAAAAATCATGAATAAACATGGTGAAACTATCCTAAAACCAAAATATCTTATTTTTGGTATTGCAACCATGGTAGTTGAAATTTAATGTAGATGGGTATGGTCAAACTAGAATCTGTTATACTTGATTTTATCCATACTTATTGAAGCATCTATTGGGTGCCTTCTTATTGCAATAGCCTAGTAGTGAAGGAAAAAGGACATCTTTTCCTCCTTACATATAAAGAGGGATGTGGTTCTCTATACTAGGTTAGTTGCCAATATGATATTGTTGTAATTGTGAGTACTACATGTTATATTTTATAAGCATATTTTGCAACTGTGTAGACCTATAATAACATGTTCATTTGAGTTGTTCAGATATTTCATTAGTTTCAGTTGAGTTAGATTTTTTTCTTTCCACACTGCTACGGAGCAAGGGTCCACACTAAGTGAGGTGGAAGCTACCTTTTTGCATGTATTTTATATTTTTTGTAGTCATAGTATACATCATATTATTTTTTCCTATATTTTATGATAAGTTAAGTAGTTATTTTGATTTATCTACCAACATGATTAGATAGGATTAGATAATCATTTAGCTTGGAAAAAACAAAAATATTATGTTATAGAATTGTGGTTAAAGGACTCATTGTTTTCTTTTTAGTTTTTT
Organism: Wollemia nobilis; assembly: GCA_028583015.1. Classification (NCBI taxonomy): domain Eukaryota; kingdom Viridiplantae; phylum Streptophyta; class Pinopsida; order Araucariales; family Araucariaceae; genus Wollemia; species Wollemia nobilis. The sequence continues at coordinate 1,878,430 of JAQPPZ010003353.1, read as the reverse complement.
AGACTATACTCTCTTTATTTTTGATACAATTGCTTTTATTTTAAGAATTTGAGATTTCTTACCATAAAAATTTATGTTTTCTACTATAGTGAGTTTTCTTGCTATATTGTTAATGCACTAGAGTAGAAGACCTAGAACTAACCTTACCTAAGTTATTCCTAGTGCATACAACCTTTGAACACCACCCTAGACTTGATAATAAATTAAAGTGAAGTGTTGGGGGACTAAAATAACCCTTTTTCCCCTAACACTATGATCCACCATGGTTGTGGGTGTTATCTTCCTATGAGAAGGTGTGTCCAATCTCCTATGCCATGTTTTGTGGTGCTAGTATTATAAATTCCAAGGAGGATACAACAAGTATCCTTCAAATGACCTCTAGATGTTTTTACCAAGGTCAACTCCTTGATTGGGTGTAATATTTATCACTCATTTTTTGTTCCTATGCTATCCTAATCTACTGGGTTTCTATCTAGAGAAAAGGAAAATAGAATAAAGTAGTAAAAAAATTAGTAAGTGACTAGAAATTAAACAAGAAAAATAACCTATCTAGCCTATATAGACTATATAGCCTATCTAGCCTATCTACAAGTGGTAATGCTCCAAATATCTAAGAGACTCTTCATGTTGCCATGGGTTCAGTGAACACATGCGTAGCAACCAAAATCATATGAGAAACATGTATCCCTTAGACATGCATAATATATAACACCCACATCAAAACTAGGAAAGATATTTCATAATAGTGATAGTATCATATTAATGTAAACTCTAAATTACATATATGTTGAGGAAATAGGTTCATAAACTAATTGATCAACAACACAAGTCTTGAGAAAGAGAATAAATGAATTTTAATATTTAAAATAAAGAAGAATGAGATATTTATAATAATAAATGGGTAAAATTTCCTCCCAAAATTCATGCATCAATAATGAATGACCTTGGGGCCCTGTAGATCTATAGCCATAAATATTGTTGGAAAATTCAATGTTGAGCTACTTTATGCTAGAAAACCCCATGATTAGACCTCTAATATATTTTTCATTAATGTATTGGATTTTGCATTGACCCTTTGGCTGTCCACTACATAACTAATTTATTGCTTTAGTTGTCACATGGAGAACTACGTCCAATTGTGGGATGCCAAGACTGATGTTAGATCATCATCCCTTCCCTTGTATCTAGTCACCCTAGGTTGTTCCAATTGTTTTGGTGGTTCTTAGTTCTTGGTTTTTTCCATGATCTTGATAGGTTCCCATGGTAAATATACCCTCTAACACATCCTTTGAAGTTCACAACTATTACTTTCTATGTTTTTAGGAGGGAACACCCATCATTGATTGTCCATACTTTGCTATTTCAATTGACATCTAGATGAAAGTTGATGATGCTAATTTTTTAGCAATGGTGGGTGCACCTTTGGGTGGAATTATCCTCTTGTGTCCTTTATATCTCTCTCATAATAATTTTTTGGGTAAACCTTGTAGGGGTAAATAAACCTCAAAGAATATTTGAGGCTTCATAATATAAAATCTCCAAGATGCTAGGTTTCAGGTAGTCCTTCTATTCTTGAGCTCCTCTAGAGGGAGAGGTAGTTTTAAAGGTTGTCTTTTCACTTAGTTTCCCCAATTCATCCTAGCTTCTTACTTCACCCAAAAACTTAAGAATTTTGAGAAAAATATAAGTCAATGGGTTCTCTCATCTAGGGAGGAGAGAGGTCCATGGAATCTAGATGGGGAAAAGTCCTACCAAGAGTAGAGTCCCATTAGGTATCACTAAAAGTGCTCTAATACTTTGAATCATGGTCAAAAAAATTCTTACATGCTAGTAAAAATATTTGATAATTAGTAATTATCCAACCTAATGGATTGAATAAGGTTCATGGTGAGGTAAGCTTTAGTTTTAACACTAGTCAGTGGTAGTGATTCCCCTTGGTTGAAATTTGCACAGTCTTCTAGCTTCAAATATTTTGTAAGTAGTAAGGCATTTGGACCCTTTCATATTGGATTTAGGTAGGAACATTGATCAAAATTTCCTTTGGAGGTAGGATTTTCCTAGTGTAGTGAATATTTACTATAGCTTTCATCACGTAGAAGGGAACTATTGCTAGTAGAAGTCAAGGAACTTAGAATAAAAACCCTTCTCTATTAGGAACATAGTCTTAATGGGGTAAATATAAAGACTTTTATAATAGTGACATTGATTTAAAGAAGGATGGTGTTGAAGATAATTTTCTCAAGACTTTGTGAAGACTTGGAATGGAGTGTGCCTTAATTTATAGGTCATGCCACTTGGAAAAATCTTGAGGTTCACTCCCATTTTGTTAAACTAATTAAAACATATGGATACATGAAGAATTGTTCCCTCATGATTTAGCTACATCATCATATTTCATACTCCCTCATTCTTGAATATAACATCCTTGAATTTATCAAAAAGATCTCTATTGATTTTGAGGGGCTAGTGTACATGAATTGACCTCAACAACTATATCCTTCAATAAAATGTGATGTCAACCTTTTTTCTATGAGTTTGAAATCACTCATGTCCTACATCGATTAAGTGTACATGCAATAATAACCATACATTATTTATTTATTTGTTTGTTTATTTATTTATGTACAAATACCCAAGGGGTCAATGGATCATTTTTTATACTAGATGTTCATCCCATGTCAATGTAGTTGAAGGTCCTCATAAGATTGGCTTCCCATACTTCCATAATGTGTCATTTATTTCTACATGTTAGGTGTGCTTTACCTTGGTGTTGGGCCCTTCTTCATTCCTTAATTGAATATTTGATGGATGGTTCCTCCTCATATCAATATTGTGCTACCTTCTAATGGATTACTTCTACCTTAATTTCTATTTTTTGTATCCTTGGACCTTGCTCTCCTTATTTATATTCCACCATCTCTGTATTTTGACTCCAATGGATATATTCATGGTGTAGTATCAAGAGGTATATCATCATGTTATGCTATCTATCCAATTCTTCTTCCTTGGTGATCTATTGGGTTGATCTTAATATTTGAGACACTGCCTTTGATAAGGAGCACAAGAGCGTAATATCCATAATCAAACTTTGGACCGGAATCCCCTTGCACATCAAGGTTAAGTGAAAAGGCCCTACTTTGGTCTATGTAGGCAACTTTACCTCCACCTTTTCTCATCTTGTCTATGTCTCCTTCCTATATTATTTTATTGAGGGTTTTGATTCTAACCAAGGTATGGATTTATCTTCTATGGGTTCAAGGATCTTCAATAACTCTCTAAAATTCTTGTGGTTAATATCTCTTTTTTTTTTGGTTGACTATTTTCCATGAGAATATTTTATAGATTGTATTTTGGCTGCCTTTTCAAAGTCTAGTTGCCTTCAATCTAGATTCAATGGTATCCTATGGATCTAGGTACTCCTTGTATATATTTTGCATTCTTCCCATGAAAAAAACTTGAACCATAGGGGGAATATTTAAGGTGTTAGCTATTTTATGAGGAATTGGTTAGTTTTAGATCGATGTTACTGACACTTCTTTCCTTTACATATTTATTGGAGGTTAAAATTGTTGCCATGGTTTATTTCGAGGATGAACCCTAAATACTGGTATATAGTTCATGACAAAAAACCCCAAAGGAAAATGATCCCATTTTTGATAATCAAGGTCATTTGTGTCACTAAATTTCTTCCTAAGGATGAGAGAAACTTCTAAAATATTTGGTGCCATTCTCATATTGTCTATCTCAATTTGTTGGAAATATGAGCAATATTTGTTATCATTGATGTCAAAAAGTCAATTTCAGTGAGCAGTGCAAGAGGAAGGACTTCATGAGTCAATTTAAAAAATAAGAAGGTGATCCGATAAGGTCTACAGGAGAAGTTAGAAGTCCCAATATAATATTATAATATTTTATTATAATATTAAAGATCTAATGGAAATACCTAAGGAAATTAAATTAATTATAATAATTTCATTATAAAATCATTTGTAATTTAATTTAAATAACCCGATGGTTATTAAATTAATTATAAGTTAATTATAATACTTTTATTATTAATTAAATTATAATATAATTTAATTTATCCTATACTAAAGTTAGGGTTGCAAGGCATAAGACATGCACTGACGTCATAAAGAAAATTCCTACATCAACATCCAAAAAAAATGGTGGCATAATGGTATAAATACCATATGCCTTGGTGGTAAATAATATACCTTTATTCAAATTCAAAAAGGTTTGCGATTAATATGATTTATGCTATTTCATGCAAGAAAGAAGACAAATTTTTTGACTTGTGTGCACCAGTGAAGGAGTAAATTTCATGAGGCTCTAAGCCTAATATCCATCTAACAGCTTGGTCTGATGGCAAATGGTTGTGAACTAAGGCTTTGGAAGTGGGAGGACTCGTGATCAAATCCTGTTGGCAATGGTTGTGAGTGTTTTGCTTGGATGCCAAAGGAAGTAGAAAAATATATTTTTTTAGGCACTAAGAGGGAAGGAGATAAAGAGCACACGGTGGTCAATATTACCAAGGTGAGCGCCTAGATCACATGGTGGTTGAAGCCTATGCTAGGTGTCAGTGGAAGTGTAGTGTGGGTTCGATTCCCACCAAGGGCAAAAGGTATTTAAATTTTTCAAAATTAATTTTATCCTAAGGTTGTTTTGACATAAGGTTTTTAAGGAGATATAAGGGTTGTGGAAATTGGATTTTTATATTGTGATTTTTGGGTAATTAGAATATTGAATGCAGTGATAAGGCATTGGATGGTTTTGAATGTTATTTAAAAATAAATTTTTATTTTGTTTAATATTTGAAAGGAGTAATAAGGTTAATTGAGTTTTCATGTTGTGAATGGTGAAAATAATTTGTGAGGAAATTATTGATTAAATTCTGAGAAGGTTTAACTACCTAGCCCTTAGAATTGGCAAAGAGAATAATTATGATTGATATAGGTTTTTAAGGGCACTTCTTCATCAGACAAAAAGGTATGGGCACATATTTCTTGTGAGTGTTTGTTGAATGTTGTGAATGCTAAGTTGGAGTGAAAAGGATTGGTTTGTAAGCATTTTTGAGTTTGGTTTTGCGTCAAGGTTTTCTGGAATAAAGGTTGAAGATAGAAACCTTGTTTGATAAGTATTTTTGGAAACATTGGATGAACCTTCATATGCATGGTTAGGGTTTGTGCAAGAATATGAGTATCATTGTTATGTAAAGTTGTGAACTATATTGAATTAGGGTTTGTCCAATAACATGAGTATCATTATTATGTGAAGTTATAAACTATCTTGAACTAGGGTTTGTGAAAGAACATGAGTATCATTGTTATGTGATATTGGTTGATAAGTATTGTTGGAAATATTTGAGTGAGTGTTCATATGCTTGGACTAGGGTTTGTAATCAAGGGATACTTAATTGAGTGATTGATTGAGTGGAGTTGATTGAGCCTAGTCAAGTGGAATGTTGAAGTGATAGTTCTAATTCTGCGAAACAAATTGTTCTATGTTCTAATTTTATTTGAGAAAGATATTGAAAGTGATTGAGCATTGTGATGAGTGTGAAGCTTATTGAGTCTCTAACAATTCTCTATGTATTTCCATGATATTGTACAAGTTCTAGTTAGTACTTATTGAGAAGAGTTGAGGTAATTCTTGGTGAAGACTTGTGGATAGATTAGTGTGAGCTTTTTTGGAAGCTTACAAAGTAGATTTGAGACAAGTCTTTGAGAAGACTTGTGAGCAGAGTTGATTTATTGATTTTTTCAAACCTTAGGTTAAGTTTTGGAGTAAATATAGTAGAGTTTATTTAAGATTGATCAGATTTGTGCTAGACAGAAGGATTGCATTTAGTACATATTTGAGGATAGATATTGAGCATATTTGTGCTAGACCGAAGGACTGTGTTTAGTGTATATTTTAGGATAGATATTGAGTAGATTAGTGCTAGATCGAAGGATTGTATTTAGTACATACTTAAGGATAGAGATTGAGTAGATTTATCCTAGACCAAAAGACTATGTTTAGTGTATATTTGAGGATAGTGATTGAGCAAATTTGTACTATATCGAAGGACTATGTTTAGTGCATATCAAAGGATAGAGATTGAGTAGATTTATGCTAGACCAAATGATTGTGTTTAGTGCATATTTGAGATAGAGCTGAGAATAAGCTTTGGAGGTGACAAAGTATAGAGAATGATAGCCTCCAGTTGATAGAGGTCCATTAGACATGGTAGTCAAGATAGGTCTTCTATGTGAGAACAAGAGTCTTCAGTGGATAGATATCCATAAGCTAGTGCAGTGGAGGCAATAGTTCTTCTAGAAGATCACTAGCCAGAGCTAAGGAGAAAGACTTCTCCTGTGGATAGATATCCATGAACTTGATTAGGGGATTGGTGTCTCCTTTGGATAAATGTCCATAAATATTGTAATAGTGAAAGGATTCCCAAGATATTTGTTGAGAAAATTCTAGTGAAATATTTTCTCCGTGGAGTAGCCCACATTGGGTGAACCACGTTAAATTGGTGTCTCTATTATGTGTGGTTATTTGTGCATTGCTTTAAATACTACTGTTTATATTTCTCTTGATACATTACATAATATTTATTGGGAAATAAAAGTAAAAAGTGGTATTATAATGTTCACTCCCATCTCAATATAAGCTTGTGTTCTTCAATTGGTATCAAAGTGGTTTTCTTTGGAAGATTTTAACAACTTGAAGAAAAATCTTACAAGAACACAGATGGGAATAAATATACAATGGGTCCTTAAGAAATTTAGCACCATTGTTCGATGGGAATAATTATACACTATGGAGCACAAATATGAGGTTTCATCTAATGGCACTTGGAAATGAAGTATGGGAATTAGTTGAAAATGGATACACACTACTAGCAACTCCACCTACAGATAAATATGGTAAGCTTCTACATCATTATAATTCAAGAGCACTAAATGCAATTCAAAAGGACTTATGTGAAATAGAGTTTATAAATATTATGCCTTGAAAATAAACAAAGGATATTGGGATAGGTTGCAAGGCATATATGAAGGAGATAAAATGGTAAAAAGGGTAAAGTTGTAAAGTTTCAAGAGAGCATTTGAAGACCTAAACATTAAGGATGAAGAAAATATTATAGGATATCTACTTCATGTAGATGAGTTTGTTAGCTCCATGCAAGGACTTGGGCTTGAAGTTTTGAAACTTGATGTGTGTGATAAAATTCTAAGGTCACTTCCAAAAAGGTTTAGTGATAAGAGTTCATCTATAGAAGAGTCAAAAGATATTGATCATTTGACAAGAGATGAATTACATGGCATTCTCACAATATTTGAGATAAGAATAAAAGAGGAACCTATTCCCCAAAAAGAAGTAGAATTTAAATCCACTAAGAAGACTAAGGGTAAGAAGTCAAATTGAAGCAATGAACTATCTAGTGATGAAGAAGCCAATTATGGCAAAAGGAACAAGGACTCAAGAAAATATAAAGGTACAAAATTAGTTAGATATTTTAAATATGGAAAATATGGTCACTATGCATCTGATTGTCCAAAATCTAGAAATAACAGTGGTGATGAGAAACAAGATCATAAGAACATGGATGTAGAAAGGCACAAGTACCAAAATAAAAACAAATATTGACAAGGTACACAAGGGAAGAAGTTTTTCTTGAGACACAAGAAGAGTTTCTATACAGATAAGTCAAGTAAGTACTCAACTGATATGATGGTTCCTCAGATAATTATAGACATGAAGTAATATTTTTGGCAAAAGAAAAATAAGTGGTTAGGAAAAGAACACCAATAATCCTCAAATATTTTAGATGTGGTAACTTTGTTCATCTTGAGGATAGTTGTACAAATAGTGGTTTTAGTTTCAGTGATGATGAATATGAAGATACACTTGAAGGACCAAAAGAGAATCTTCTTATGGAACTAGAAGAAGGAGGTGATCCTAAAGAAGACAAGTCAGAAAAGAATGAATATGTTTTCAAAGGTAAACAAATAGAGGAAGAATCAGATAAGGGATAATTTGATCTTGAGGGAGAACTTATTCATGCTCTTGATGCATTAAAAATATAAGAAAGCAAAACTCCCAACTTAAGCTTTAGTTTCAAGAATGTGATGAAGAGAAAGGAAAGCTTATAGAGGATCTAAATAAGTCAATGGCTAAGACAAGGAAGTTCAAATATATGTTAGAAGCAAAGGTCTTATAATGTGAAAGGTTGGAGCATGAAGTAGCTTCACTAAGGAAGGAAGTGAAAGAGTATAAGGAAATGTTACATAGGTTTATGATAAGCTCAAATAATTTGGATAAGATTATCAAGACATAAAAACCTACATCAAGAAAAATAGATCTTGGTTTTGAATAGGTACAAAAGAAACAAAAAGAGGAGTCAATCTCAAGTTTTGAAGAAGAAGAAAATTCAGAAGAATAGATTATAAGAGAAAGTGAGACTTCTGAGGATGAGTTGGACAATAAAAATTTTAGCAAGAAAAGGAATAATGCACAAATGAGTAATATATGGAACAAGAACCAACATAGGGAAAAAGAGACTAAAATATCAATGATGTCAAGGGAAGGTATTTTTAATGAATGAGCTTCTCATGTCACAGGTTTGTGCATAAATATTCTCAGTGCTGGACACATGAAAGACAAGAATATGGAAAATTCAAAAATAGACAACTATTTTAAGGGTATTGCTACTCTTGTAATCAATTTGGTCACAAGGCAATGAATTGTAGGATTCATGACAAGAATAGATATGGCTTCACCAGGAGAAATCCCAAGACATTTGCACCTCCAAGGAATAATAACGTTAAGTGTTATAAGTGCAATAATGATGGACATATAACAAAGTGGTGTAGAGTAGAAATTCCAAATACAAGAAGAAATAAAAATAGTCAAGGATCAGATGAAGAGGAAAGTGGACAAAGGAAAAGAGTAGTGCATGCTGGGAGTAGAAATACTCCCACCCCATAATTAACCACCTCAAGAGGAGGTGGGGAATGGGCTAAGCTAAGAGTCTCATTCTTAGCCTTGAGCCCCAAATGTGACCCTTTGCCATTGATGACAAAGGGGGAGATACTTGAGTTAGGAGGAGAGAATTCAGTCAGGGGGGAATAGTTTCTCAGGGGGAGCAGAATAGAAAAAGGTAAAAGGAATGGTAAAAGTAAAATGGATTACCATCAATGGCAAAGGGCATATTGTTAGAAATATGAGCAAGATTTGTTGTCATTGATGTCAAAAGTTAATTTTAGTGAGTAGTGCAAGAGGAAGGACTTCAAGAGTCAGTTTCAAAAATAAGAAGGTGATCAGATAAGGTCTACAGGAGAAGTTAGAAGGCCCAAGAAAAATAATATTATAATATTTTATTATAATATTAAAGTTCTAATGCAAAAAATTATGGAGATTAAATTAATTATAAATTAATTATAATAATTTCATTATAAATTAATTGTTAATTTAATTTAATTAACCCTATGGTTATTAAATTAATTATAATAATTTTATTATTAATTAAATAAAAATATAATTTAATTTACCCTAAACTAAAGTTAGGGTTGCAATTCAAAAAACATGCACTGACGTCATAAATAAAATCCCTCCACCAACGTCCAAAAACAATGGTGGCATAATGGTATAAATACCATATGCCTTGGTGGCAAATAATCTACCTTCATTCGAATTCAAAAAGGCCTGCAATTAATGTGATTTATGTGATTTCATGCGAGGAAGAAGACAAAAAAAATAATCTTGTGTGTGCAAAAAAAAGAGTAAATTCGACGAGGCTCTAAGCCTCATATTACGGCTTGGTCTAGTGGTAAAAAGTTGTGAAATAAGGCTTTGGAAGAGGGATGACTAGCGATCAAATCTTGATGGTAGTGGTTGAGTGTTTTGGTTGGGCACCAAAGGAAGCAGCGAAATATTTTTGTTTAGGAACCAAGAGGGAAGGAGATAAAAATCATGTGGTGCTCTTTTCTCCCAAGGTGAGCGCCTAGCTCACGTAGTGGTTGGAGCCACGACTAGGGCACTAGTGGAAGCACAGCGTGGGTTCAATTCCCACCAAGGGCAAAAGGTATTTAAATTTTTCAAATTTAATTTTATCCTAAGGTTGTTTTGACATAAGGTTTTTAAGGAGATATAAGGGTTGTGGAAATTTTATTTTTATATTGTGATTTTTGTGTAATTAGAATACTGAATGGAGGGATAAGGTATTGGATGGTTTTGAATGTTATTTCAAGATAAAATTTAATTTTGTTTAATATTTCAAAGGAGTAATAAGGTTAATTGAGTTTTCATGTTGTGAATGGTGAAAATAATTTGAGGAAATTATTGATTAAATTCTGAGAAGGTTTTACTACCTAGCCCTTAAAATTGGTAAAGAGAATAATTGTGATTGAGACAAATATTTAAGGGTACTTATTCATCAAACAAAAATGTATGGGAACATCTTTCTTGTGAGTGTTTGTTGAATGTTGTTAATTCTAAGTTGGAGTGAAAAGGATTGGTTGGTAAGCATTGTTGAGTTTGGTTTTGCTTCAAGGTTTTCTGGAATAAAGGTTGAATATAGAAACCTTGTTTGATAAGAATTGTTGGAAATATTGGATGAACCTTCATATGCATGATTAGGGTTTGTGCAAGAACATGAGTATCATTGTTATGTGAATTTGTGAACTATCTTGAACTAGGGTTTGTGCAAGAACATGAGTATCATTGTTATGTGAAGTTGTGAACTATATTGAACTAGGGTTTGTGCAAGAACATGAGTATCATTGTTATGTGAAGTTGTGAACTATCTTGAACTAGGGTTTGTGAAATAACATGAGTATAATTGTTATGTGAGATTGGTTGATAAGCATTGTTGGAAATATTTGAGTGAGTTTTCATATGCTTGGACTAGGGTTTGTAAGCAAGGAGTATTTCATTGAGTGATTGATTGAGTGGAGTTGATTGAGCCTATTCAAGTGGAAGTGTTGAAGTGATAGTTCTAATTATGTGAAACAAATTGTTTTATATTATAATTTGATTTGTGAAATATATTGAAAGTGATTGAGCATTGTGATGAGTATGAAGCATATTGAGTCTCTAAAAATTCTCTATATGTTTCTATGAGATTGGAAAAGTTCTAGTTAGGAATTATTAAATAGAGTTGAGGCAAGTATTGGTGAAGACTTGTGGATAGATTAGTGTGAGCTTTTATGGAAGATTACAATGCATATTTGAGTTAAGTCTTTGAGAAGACTTATGAGCAGAGTTAATTGATTGATTTGTTCAAACCTTAGGTTAAGGTTTGGGGCAGATATAGCAGAGTTGATTTGATATTGAGCATATTTGTGCTAGATCGAAGGACTATGTTTAGTATAGATTTTAGGACAGATATTGAGTAGATTTGTGCTAGATTGAAGGACTATGTTTAGTACAAATTTGAGGATAGAAATTGAGCATATTTGTGCTAGACCAAAGGACTATGTTAGTGCAAATTTGAGGACATCTATTGAGAAGATTCGTGCTAGACTGAAGGACTATGTTTAGTGTAGATTTGAGTACAGTGATTGAGCAAATTTGTGCTAGAACGAATGACTATGTTTAGTGCATATCAAAGGATAAATATTGAGCAGATTTATGATAGAATGAAGGACTGTGTTTAGTGGTAATTTGAGACAAGGTTAAGAGTAAGCTTTGGAGGTGATAGAGTATAGAGGATGACAGTCTCCAGTGGATAGAGATCCATTAGCTAGGATAGTGATGATAGGTCTTTTGTGTGAGGGCAAGAGTCTTCAGTGGATATATATCCATAAGCTAGTACAGTGGAGGCATCAGTTCTTATAGAATACCATCATCCAGAGCTAAGGAGAAAGAGTTATCATATGAATAGATATCCATGAACTTAATTAGGATATTGGTGTATCCTTTGTACAAAGGTCCATAAACATTGTAATAGGGAAAGGATTCCCAAGATATTTGTTGAAAAAATTCTAGTGAAATATTTTCTTCATGGAGTAGCCTACACTGGGTGAACCATGTTAAATTGGTGTCTTTATTATGTGTAGTGATTTTTGCATTTTTTTTATTATTGTTGTTGATATTGTTATTGATACATTGCATAATATTGATTAGGAAATAAAAATAAAAAGTGGTCCTATACTATTCATCCCCCATATCAGTATAATATTGTGTTCTTCACACTATTAGGTAGGGAAGTTGGGCTTGGATGGAAAAGGAAAGGGTGGATAACCAAATTTATGGGTGATTTAATGGTTGGTAGCAAAGGGTATATGTATTGAGGAGATTTAGGCTTTAAGAAGCTTTGGGAAGCTTACCTGACTATTTGAGGTTATTTTATGCTTGGATGAAAATTTTATAGGTAGTAGGGTTAACATTTCCCTTGAAATTTGATATTCATGGAAATATCTAATGAGTGCCATACCTAGGAAATTTTTAATATCATCTAGGATCCTATGCCATGTTTCGTGGAACCATTCATCAAAATCCTCCATTGTTTTCATGGGATCTCATTTGATACTTATCAAGTGTTCTAGATGCAAGGCTCCATCCACTTTATCCTCAAATCTATCTACCATCAAAGTGGCTTACTAGTCCCAATACCTTAGTGAATATATTATAAAGGATAGGTATGATTCTCACACTTTCCCTTTGAAAAATGCTACTACTAGCCTTAGAGATACATCTTGAATGACCACATTGTGTACAACATATGAGTTCTACATTGTGTCAAGTTTTCTGGAACCATGCATTAGAATCCTCCATTGCTTCCATAGGAGCTCATTTATTACTCATTGGATGTTCTAGTAGTGAGTCTCCATCCACTTTATCCTCAAATATATCTACCATATGAGTGGACTAATAGTTCCAATATCTTATTAACTATGTTTCAAGGGACATGTACGTTTATCACACTTTCCATTTAAAAGATTCAATTGATAGCATTAGGGATGCATCTTTAGTGACCACATTATGTACAACATAAAAAGTTACCATATGGTGTAGGTGCTTTAGTGTGATAGTTTCACCTCTCTAGTTAATTCTAGTAAGAAATCAAAAGCTATTTTTGGAACCAGATCCCATGTATTAGGTGGTATCAAGATAAACAGAGGGATTTAATTCTTCCAAAGTGGGATCCTTTCTACCATATATTGATTTGTCATTTTTCCTTGCTTTCATAATTTTGTGAATAGATACTTTTACTAGGGCCTCTATTAAAACATTCCTTTTGTGACAAATTCTAGGATTGCCTTCCTGTAGAGTCACTAAACATGGATGTTTTTATGACCAACAAATTTTCTAGGTGGTGATTGTTAAATTAGATAGGGACTCCTATTATAACCTCAACCAGTACCTTTATAGGTAATTTATTTGATCTCTTTTATTGTAGTGGAGTTACCAAGTGGTATGCACTTGATATTGGAGCAAAGTTTCCCATTGTAACCTCTACCATGATGGTAATTTATTAAAGTTATTTTTCTTTTATATATTCACAAAGTGAATCTTCTAAAAGCTTAAATAAGCTAATGATTGAGGCTTTCAATGAAACATTTTACCAATGTCTAATCAAGGTTGGAATTTCATGCTTTGAGTCTCATCAGGCATGCAAATTTGAACTATTAGGGGTATAAAATAACCCTTGTTACCTAGGTATCATGACCGCATATGGTTTTTGATGTTCTCTTCCTCTATGTGGGTGTGTCTATTACCCTATTCCACTCTTCATGGCACCAATATTGGGAAGTTTAGGGAGGATGATATGAGGCTCCTTCAACCAACATTCAAGATGTGTTACCAAGGCTAGCTCCTTAACTGGATGTAATATTTGACACTTGTATTTCTTCCTATGCTAGCCTACTCTATTAGGTGTTTATCCAAGGAAAAATAAAAGAGAGAAAACTAGTAAATAATTGGAAATTAAATAGAAAGGAAATAAACCTATCTATCCTAGCTATGGGGGAAATGTGTCAATGATCTAAGAGACTCTTCATACCATGGTAGGTTGAGTGAAAAAATGCATATCAATCAATAATACATAAGGAATTGGGTCCCATAAAACATGCATAAAATAAAACACCCACATCATAACCAAGACAAGGATTTCATAAAAGTTATACTTTCTTATTAATGTGAACTTTGGATTACATACATGTTAAGGAAAGAGGTTCAAATTGGCCAATAATATAAGGTTTGAGATAGGCTAAGATATAAGATAAAATAAAGAAATACCCCTTTAAGATAATGAATGGATTTTTATATTTACAATGAATAAGAAGGAGATATTTATAAGAAGAAATGGGGAAAATTTCCCCTAAAAATTTGTGCAAGAATTTAAAATTTTATACTTAAAAATTGCTCAAGCTATTCAACATCAATAATGGATAACCTTGGGGCCTTGGATATTTGTAAACATAAACATTTTTGTGAAATTTAATCATGTTTATTTACTTAATGCTATAAATCCCCATGATTAGACCTATGGGATCTTTCATCATCAATGTCTTGGGTTCTACTTTATCCCTTGGGTTATCCTTTGCATTGATTCTTTAATGCTTTAGCTATCACCTAGGTAACTATATCTAGTTATGGGATGCCATGATCAAGACAAGATCATCATCCCTTCTATTATGTTTGATCACCCTGGGTTGGTCAAGTGGTTCTGGTGGTGTTTTTTGTTTGGCTTCTACCATGCTCTTGATAAGTTCCCTTGGTAACTATGTACTTCAACATATCCTTCAAATATAATGACCATTTCATTCTACATTTTTGGGAGAGGAAACCAATCCTTGGTGGTTCATATCTTTCTATTTCAATTGGAATCCAAGCAAAAAACTATGGATGTTTATTTTTGAGTGATGGTGGGCACACCTCTAAGTGATATTTTTCTCTTATGCCCTATATTGATCTCTCTTCATGTTTTTGGGGTAAAACTTAAGGGAACCAAGAAATCTCAAAGCATATTAAAGGCTTTGTAATATAGAATCTCCAAGATTCTAGGATTCATGTGGTCCTTCGAGTATTGACCTCCTTCGAAGGGAGAGGGAGATTTCATGGCTATCTTTTTGCTCGATTTTACCAAATCACTCCAGCTCTTTCCTCCATCCAAGTACATAAGAATTTAGAGGAAAACTAGGCTAGTAGTATCTCTTATCTAGGGAGGAGAGAGGTCCATGGACTTTGTATGAGACAGAGTCTTTTCAAGAGTGGATTCCCATTAGTTGTCACCAATATGACTTCAAGAAACTGACTCATGATAAAAATTTCCTTAGTAACCATCATAAAGACTTGATAATTAGTTCTTACTTAGTCTAGTGGATTTTCTAAGGTTCATGGCAAGGTAGTCTTCATGTTTAGATCTATTTTATGGTAATTATTATCCCTTGGTTGCACTTTGTATGGAATTCTAGCTTTAGCTACTTTATAAGTAGTAAGGGTTTTGGACCCCTTCATCTTGAATTGAGGTTGATGCTTTGATTAAAATTAACTTTGGAGGTAATATTTACCTGGTCTAGTGAACCTTCACTACATTAAGTATACAAAATCTATCTCTTTTTGACCTCATTGTTGGTGACATGGTGTTTCTAGAATCATTCTAAGAATATCCTAAATATCCAACATCACAACCTTTTACTTGGTTATAAAGCTAACTAGTCATAGGGATTTAAAATATACCTCCTTAGTTAGCCATTATTGACATAATCGTTCACTAGGATAGGTTAAGGTTGATTTTACAAACTAGGATAACTAGTGTCCTTATTTGTATCGTATACTAATAAGAGAGTAATTAGTTAAAACTAAGTAAAAACTAGTGGTGTTGATATAGAGGTGTTAGAAAAAATATTTGTTTGATAAGTTAGGATGTAGGAATAGACCTAGGGATAAGAAGGGTAAATTTGTTTTTAAAAAAACCCAACAAGCTATAGATACACAACAATAATATCTAGATGTTATAACAAATGGTTCTATAATTTTAGGATATTTATCTCATAAAAGTGTAGGGGAAGGAAGCATGGGAAATTCACCACCTCCTACACTAGATTATTTAGTATAATATAAAGTATTTAATAGGATTTATAACTTTTTTTTAGGAAAATATGATAGTAGAGAGACGAGAGGTTGGGGTGGATACAATAATTTATACCATCCTATAAATGGTAGTTAAACCACTATAATATTCACAAATCCTATTAAATTAGACCCTAACACACAAGCTTATGATAAATATCTCCCCATCAAACTTGCCCATCTTTATAGGGACAATGTCATAGGACCCAAATCAATTTTTTTTTTAACATAAGGTCATATGTCAAACTTATGATTATGGAATTCAAAACTAAAAACTCAATTATTTCCCTCCACACTCAAAAACTCATCTATATGACGGTTTATGGGGTTGACCCCAAAATCCGTTCATAGTTTGTTTGAGATGGAAATAGTCTTCTAAAATAAATACCACAAATATTATCATGTCATAAGCCAAAAATAAGAACTATTTAGTATATAATAAAATAAGATTAAAATTATTAAATATTATTTAGATATATTCCTCTCCATAAAAAAAAATGTGGGGAAGGGATGAACCAAGAACTCACAAAAGTAATATCTTTATAAGTATTACAAGATGAATCAAGGGATGTCTTAAACCTCATGGGGAAAATATATGTGAACAAATTAGAACTTCTTGATATTATGGAATTGTGTAATAATTATTCCCATACAAGGGGATAAATTCATAAACAATGAATAGGGAAGAGTAGTAATGAGATAGGAGAATTAATGGAAGAATTTACCAATTTTAAAACTGATATTTTCCTACACTTAAACACAACATTGGATGAATTGCAAGTGAAATTTAAGGCCATTGAACCATTGACTATATATTGTCCAAGGTGGAGGTAGAAACATGCCTTAGATTAACACCTTTTAAAAAACTAGCATATGTAGCATCTATGAAAAATGACACCCTACAAATTAGTATGATCTTTTACCTAGAATCAAAGACACACTTGGAAGGAGTCATCCTATTATAAAAGAACTTAATTATATAGGACAAGAAAATATATTTTCCTATAATCATAGAACATCATGGATACAAAATCCATGGAAAATGCCTCCATCACAACAATTATGGTACCAATACCCTTGATCCCCATCTCCCAAATTGACTAATACAAGATGGTTCAACCAACCATGAATGCAATCAATTACTAATCAATCATAGACAACCCAAAATATATAATGATTGAGACCATCCCATTCTAATCACTCTTATGGGGTATAACAGTGGTTTCAAAATTAATAATAAGCATTTCTATTAGGATCCATTGGTGCTCCCAATATTGTACCACAACAACCACCAAAACAACATCAAATTTTGGTTCAACCTATGGCCAATACAAATAATAATAATCATATAGCCTATTCCTATAGTACAAAACATAATGATAGCTAATATCAATGGTATCAATCACGAAAATATTTAAATCCACTTAGGAAAAGTATTACAAGATCTAGAACCTCTTATAATAGTCTAATTATTGTAATCTTACTATAATGGTATGGGCTTTGGCCTCTATTAGAGAGGTACAATGTTGAAACCCACCTTAGTAAGGGACCAGAACCCCTCATAAAAACCTATGCAAACTCATTAAAAATATCATATAAATTAAACCTGTGAGGGATACCATAGTGGTAATTCCTTGGGTTTTCATCCAAAAGACCCAAGTTCAAACCACAATATGAGGGGTTTGAGACCCCTCATAAAAACCCATGTAAACTTAAATATTCAATCCCAAAATGAATACTGCAATGCCAAAATTCATTGGGATTTCTTGATAGAGATCTAAGTTTAATTTATAGTAAGGGTGACCCCTAATATTCTCCCACCTTTTAACATATTCAAAAACAATAATAGTAGAATTACAAGAGGAAAAGCAAATTAATCTACCCAGTCATGGATTATCAAATAATGAAGCAGAAAATCTTCCAAAAATTATACCATTAGGAACCTATAAGGCACCATATCTTGAATGATTAGAACCCATAGAAGAGCGCTCAAAGGATTTTGATCTATTTATGGAACTAAAGCATCTATATATAATGATACCCTTACTCCAATAAATCAAGGATTTACCTATTTTTTATAAGTTTATTCAAGAAATATGTATTAAGAAGGTTGGGAGAAAATGAAAAGTTTATACAAAGATGATATAGATAGATGCAAAATTAACTGACATCTTAGCAGGGAAACTCATTCTATCTAAGTATGGAGATCCCATAACTCCTATCATTATAATTTCCATTGGTTAAGCTAAAATACCTAATGTATTGATTGAATTAGGAGAAACTATAAACATCATGACTATATAAAGAATAAATCAATTATCCTTGACTAATATGTGATCTACTTCTACTATACATTAACTAGCAGGTTAATCTACAACAAAACTTAAAGGAATAGTAGGGGATATTCTAGTAACCATAGAATCATGGGAATAACATATCAATTTCATGATTTTATAATAAATATCCAAGGTGAATGGTTATCCATTGATGCTCGGGCAATATTGGTTGGCTAAAACTATTATATTTATAGATTTTTGCTTAGGGGAAACAACTATCTCCAATGGATTGAATTCTAAAAATATTTATCTAAACCCTCTAGCTTGACCCTCCATGGATTTCACTAGGATATACAAACCTAATGAACAAGATAATTTTGCTTTTTTGGATATGGTAATTGTAAAATAACATGCAAAGAAGCTAGATCCACTAAAAATATCTCTTTTTGAAGATGAAACTATTCTATTGGAATACTCAAGTGGATCTTGCTCAAATTATGAGGAGACTACATTAAAAAATTTCCTATGGAAGAATAAGGGTGAAAATTTTGAACCCTTGTCACTTGTATCACTTCAAGACAACCCATTTACTTTGGCACATGGAAAAAAAAAAACCTCTTCTCATCCCTCAAATATCCACTAGAAAATATCTTTCCTATAGAAATTACTTTTAACAAAAACACTAGAATTTTGCATTCCTTTCTACCCATCATTGTCCCTTAAAATCAATAGATATTAGAGTTAATTCCGTTTAAGTAGGCACCAAACAGATAAATATACAACTAGGAAAGTTTGTTAATATTAATAGTTGGTTGAAGGATGAAGAACATAAAATATTTGAAGTTTTATGCTAACTTGTAAATGTGTTGTCATAGGACTATAGTGATATAAATGGAATCCACCTTGCTATATGTACTCATAAAATCTATATCAACAATAAAAAACATGTTACCTAACCACAAAGAAGTATAAATTTTGATTTGATGGATATGATGAAAATGAAGATTACGAAGTTATTGTTTGCATATTTTATTTATCCAGTATTTTATAGAAAATGAATGTGTGTGTGTGTGTGTGTGTTGACTATAGAGACCTTGATAAGGTCATATAAAATGATTAGTTTTCATTATTTTTATAGACCATGTACTCGACACCTTTTTTGGAAATAAATATTTTTCTTTCCTAGATGGTTTTAGTGGTAATAACTAGATACAAGTGGCATTATAAGATCAAGATGAAGCCATATTCACATGAACCTAGAGAATATTTGCTTATAGAGTCTTACCATTTGGCTTATGCAATGCTCCTACAAGGTTTTACCAGGATGTTCTTGTTATTCATGTGGATCTCACTAATGAATGTGTCAAGGTATACAGGGATGATTTCATAGTATATAAATAAACCTTTGATGAGGCTCTCCAAATATTGATCAAGTTCTCACTCAATGTGAAGCCCATAACCTATATTTTGAGCAATAAAAACTATTTGATGATTATGGATGAAGGAATTGTCTTAGGGAATCATGTATCAACAACAATCATAAAAATAAATCCAAATAAAATAGAAGTTATATATTAGTTACATATGTTTGAGACTCATATGGATGTTAGAATTTTCATAGGACATGCAAGATATTATAGACTATTCATTTAAAATTTTAATAAAATTGTCCCTCTATTATTCTCCCTCCTTACTAAGAATATTGAGTTTAAATAGATAAAATAATGTTAAATGACATTTTAGTCCATTAAAGAGAAATTGACCTCTACACCAATATTAAGTGGACCTAATTGGAAGATCTTATTTCATATTCATACAAATGCTTACAATACCACAATAGGTGTAGTCCTTCGTCAACAACAAAAAGAAAATGAGAAAACATATGTCATTTATTATAATAGTAATAGTTTAACCAAGGCTAAAAAGAACTACATCATGATTGAGGAAGAATTTATGGCAATAGTTCATACCATCAATAAATTTTACCAACATATCATAGGGTATCCTATATATCTTCATATTGAATACTCCACATTTAAATATTTTATGAATTAACCAATGGTAAGTGGATGGTGATCTAATGACTAGTGCTACTACAGTAATTTGACATCACTATCATAGATAGACCCAACAAAGCTAATGCATTCATTGAATTACTATCAAGACTAAACACTACTAGTGAAAATGAATTAGTGGATGATTATTTTATAAATTAAAATTTATTTACAATATTAGTGCACTTTCCATAATTCATGGATATTGCTAATTATTTTGCAACTGGAAAGATTCCTTCTCATATTACTCAAAATAAAATACATCAATTAATTCAAAAAAATTTAGTGTACCAATGGATTGAAGTGTTATTGTTTAAATGTGTGCTTAGTCATGTTTTACATAAATGTGTGAGGGAAAATGAAATCTATGAAATCCTTCAGGAATGTCATGATGAACCTCCTGGAGGATAGTACTCAAAAATAATAATTGCACAAAATATTCTAGGAGTAGGATATTACTAGCCCTCACTCCACAAGAATGTAAAGAAGTATGTATCCCACTATAATCAATGCCAATGAATGGGAAAAACTATTGTAGAAAATGAGATACCCCTTCAACCTCAGGTAGTTTTGAAACCATTAAAAAGGAAAATAGAGATTGTTGAATCCATTCATCCACCATCCCAAGAGAAGCAAGACATCCTAGTATGTACATATTATGTAATATAGTTGTCCAAAGTAACTACTTTTCACTATAGTCACGAGAACAAAATGGTTGATTTCTTATATAATCAAATATTTCAACATTTTGGTGCCTCTCAAAAATTGTGTCTAATCATGGACCCCAATATACATTGAAAGCATTCATGCATTCATGGAATTTTACCAAGTGAAATATAAGAAGTCCTCACCATATCACTTGTAGTCCAACTATCAAGTAGAAGTTATTAATATGGAGTTGGAAACCATTTTAACAAAAAATGGTAGCTTTGTATAGAAAAAATAGTGCCAATGGACTATAAGTAGTGTAGTATTGCAATATTAATTGGAAATATACCACTATATTTATCCTATATGAGTTAATTTATGGAAAGAAACCATTTTTACCTATTGAATTTGAATTGAAAAATACATACTATACTTTATGTTGGTATTGAGTTATCACATGTACAATAGGAAATTATTCTATAGCTTAATATGGTTGATGATTTATGAATGTATGACCTTCATTAGACATAACTCATTAAGCAACAATAGAAAACATGATATGATAGGCATATCAAGGGTAACAAATACAAGCCAGAAGATTGGGTGTTATTCATTGGTTCAAGCTATCTTAACTTCAAGGAAAATTTCTAGACATGATGGCTAGGTTCACATGATGTTGATCAAGTTTTTGATAATGGTGTCATGCACTAGTACCTATTTATGGATCAATATGAAATATGGTGGTAAATGGATATCATTTGAAGTTGTATCCCATGATAAATGAAGTAATATTGTGCATTTTTTCCTTTGAAAAAGAAATTAAAAAATAAGATCAAATGGTGAAAACCCTTTAGGGGATCCATTGTGCTAGGACTATTATAAAAACTAGTTTTGGCATGCTCATATTATAAATAAGAAACATTGGTTGTCAAAATATCTTTTGGATGTAGCTAGGGTATAAGTATATTAAAAATCATAAATGTGGTCTTTTATGTGAGGAAAAAATAAAAAATAATGATGAAAACATGGAAAAAAAATACATTAATATATGTGTGTGCACCTCCATATGGTTATTCTAGTTTATTTTTAATCCCAATGTTTACTTTGGTATAAACATAGGTTCTTACCTTATTCAAAGCATAATTATTAATCTCTCCTAGCAAGGTATGTATTTCTCTTTTTTTACCATTTTTATTTAGTAACTCTTACATGGTTGTAGCAATTTATAATCTATGATGCATAAAAGAATATTCAAAAAGGGGTCATAGTGGTTGGAAGCATTGTTCATAGCATTGGATTTTTTTGTGCTCCCTCTATTGCATAACAAAGTATCAAAATTATCTAGGTAATGTCAAAAAATTATAATAGCCACCACACTAATTAGTGCTAGACAAGGTCCATTAGTGCCAAATGATGATATGATCCATATGTAGTCATATGCAAGAAGAAAAAAATACATCAGATTACAAAATCCACATGGGAAGTGGAAAGGAAATTAGGGTGACATATCAACACATCAATATTGAAAAGCACATGATCCACATGTGGGAAGAGACCTGCTATAGGCACGTGTTGTATTGGCATGCTTATCTATCCCAACTAGTAGTTATAATTTAGGAAGGGCAATGATAAATGCTTTATCCCATTATATGATAAAACACATCAAGTTGAAAATATTAAATCCATACCGCTCTTATACCATGTATACATGAATAAAGGACACATTCTCTCTACTATCCTTGTGATTGAAACAAAAATTAATTAACCAATCCCTACATCAGTCTGCTTTCTTTTTTAAATTTATTCTAGACACTATCAATTAAAACAGAAAATATAAATGAGAAAGCATTGAGGAATTGCTGCAAAATTTGGAGGTGGTGTGTATTTTTGATAATATAGGATGGTTGTAGTTATTTTGCCACTCTAACATCCATGATGATAAACTAGAAAAATATTTTATGTAAAGTTTACATGATGGATTTATTGGAGTCAGAAATATAAAAAAATTAATGAACCTTTTAGTACTAAGCTAAGTATATGAGCTCCTAATTTTTGGTAAGGAGTTCTCCTAAACCAGGGAAGCCCCCTCTATACCTTTTACCAAGTTCGAAGATGAAGAATATCCAACCCCTATATTTTTCATTCATCACAAGAATTGCACGAGGTTGAAACAAACTAGTTTGGCCAAGCCATGGGATACTGTCACCCTTTGGATGATGAAATGCATCACATGCAATAGGAATTCTACCTCCTTGTTTAGATCATATTTGAAATTCCTCATCCACTTGACGTATTGTAAGCACAATCCACATTTTCATGTTAATTTATCAAGTACTACATGATGACATTGAAGAACATGGTCATGTTGAGGTGACACCAAAGAATTCTAGTAGTACAAAAATATTGGAGCACTCTAATGTTTCCTAGCCTTTGGTAGAGTCTAAGGTTATATAGGCATTATACTCCACTAAAATTGAACCATCGACATCTAGGTAGAAGAAACAAGCATTGAAAATGGATTCTAAGCCCAACTAAAAATGATAGAAAGTTGCTAAAGCTTATCGATCTATGTCTAAGAGGTAAAATTGAGAAGGGACCATGAAGGAAGAAAATTTAGAGAACATGTAGCCTAAAAAATAATAAAATACATGCAACCTAAAGAGAAACCAAAGCACATGCAACCTAAAGAAATATTAGAGCACAAATAGGCTAGAGGAAAATTAGAGCACATGTAGCTTGAATAAGAGCAAGAGAACATGTAGTATGAAAATAAACCTTAGTGTCCTCCAAAACCCTATGAATAAGATTCAATATTAATTGTATCAGTACCCTTTGCAAAAGCATTACAATAAACTTGCCAATATAAAAGGATAAACTAGAATATACAGAGGCCCTAGAGGTATCAAAAAGGAAGATCCAAAAAAGGGTAATATTCATTACCCCTAAAGAATTAGAGACCCTTAGGAAATTATAAAATTTCAATGTTGAGAAAATTTTTAGGAGGATGACATGAACAAAAGTGGCCAAGAAGAAGGAACATCAACAAGAAACCCTATAACCATAGTTTATTGGAATTTCTCTATAGGATATTGAAATCCTTAACATAGTAGTAGAGAAACATAACTAGCTGCCTTGATCTAGGAGAAAAATCAACAAGAAGAATTAAGAAGACCTTTTAAGATAATGAATAATGAGAAACTATTGTAGACCACATATCTTGAGATTATAACATATATAGAACTAGGGGTAGAGTTCCATGAAGCCCCTGCTCAATAGTTTTCTATACTAGGCTTAGAGGTAGAACAACATTAATGACCAAATGTATATGATACAAATCTTGGAGGTTTGGACCTAGAAGGAGCAAAAGTGGTCAATTGGTCTTTGGAAACAAGTTTAGTAGCAACTAAAAACCTACTACCAGAGAAAAATTAGTAGATCATCTATCTTTAAAATCAATTAACAAAGGCAAGGGTTAAAATGAAAATAATTTTGATGACTGATCTTGAGAATGTCCCTGGGTTGACTAAAGGACATTTTGAGGAAAATTCATTATAGACTTTATCATAAGTGGTAGGGACTACAAGATAGTATATAGAAGTAGATGATGAGCCTCAAAAGAAAATTTTAATTGAGACATCATTGGATGCATGAGGACATGCCTCCCAATAGGTTTGGGGGAATGATGAGGCCCAAAAATACCTCATTTTGTACATATTTTTTGTCTTCTTATTACACTATTTTACTATTATTTCATTCATCATATGCATTAGTGCTTGATTAAATGTGGTAATTAGGATTAATATAGTACTAATATAGGCAATATGATATTATATGTCAAATAAGAATAAAAGGAATATCTTACAGATTAATGCCAAGCTTTAGGGAATAAAATAAAGTCACCAAGTTTGAGATTTTATTTTTCAAGTATAGAGGACAACATGGAGGTTAGCATTGAAGGAAAATTTTCACCTGGCACTAAAAATAAACACTGGAATAGGCACCAGATATAGAACTGCATAGTTAGCACTAGATACAACAACAACTAACTAGCATTGAACATGATAATGCCTTACTAGCACTAGAAGCTAGAAATATATGGTTGCTTCTAACATGGCAGTTGAAGATAAAGGAGAATGTTACTAGAGACTAATGACACTAAACACCTAAAAAACCTTATCCCTCAAATTTTTTACAATAACCTATAATTTTACTAGTTACTAAGGATGACATCAATAGACTATCAACTACCTACTTATTCAACATAGTTGGTAGTAATTTTGCATATAGGTGAATCCATTTATTATGAATATACATGGTGAAATTTACTAAGACTAAATATTCTTATTTCCAACATCGCAACCATAGAAATTGAGATTCAATGCAGATGGTAATGGTAGGATTAGAATTTGGTATACCTACTAAAGTATCTATTGGGTTTCTTGTTATTGCAATAACCTAGTAAAAAAAGCGAGAGGAAGATCTTGTTGTCCACCCTTATAATTGGGGATTAATTTCTATATACTAGATTAGCTACCAATATGATACTATTGTAATTGTGAGTATTACTTTTATTTTATAAGGATATTCGATCACTTATTAGACCTACAGTAAAATGTTGATTTGATTTGTTGGAATATTTCATTGGTATGAGTTGATTTATAATTTTTTCTTTCTACACTTCTACGAACCAAGGCTCCACTACAAGTGAGGTGGAAGGTACCTTTATGCATGTAATTTATGTTTATTATAGTTGTATCATAAATTAAATTGTTTTTTTTTTTTTTTGTATTTTATGATAATTTATGTAGTTGTTTGGATTGATCTCTCAGGAGGATTAGAGAGTACTAGATGATCAATTAGCATGGTAAAAGTTAAAATATTATTGTTGTAGAATTATTTTTAATGAAACCATTATTTTATGTTCAACATTATAGGTTGCACTCTCTTTATTTCTATTGCAATTACTTTCATTTCCATAATTTGATGTTTCTTAGCATAACCATTTATTTTTCTTGCTATAGTGAGTTTTCTTGCTATCTTTTCAATGTGATAGAGTAGAATACCTATACTTGACCTTACTTAAGCTATTCTTAGCAAATACAACATTTTAACACCATCCTAAATTTGAAAATGAATTGAAGTGAGTATACAAAATCCATCACTACTGTCACAACACATGACCAAAGTAATGGTTCACTACATTCCATGGATGAGGACGATACAATCCAATAAGAGTTCTTAAAGATTCAGGTTGCTACTTGAGGATTAATTTTAAAGGTAAATTGAATCCCCTCAATTGATCTTAAAAGTGGTCATTTATTGTTATAATGGTGATACCATAAGAATGATATAATAGGATTTAGTATTTATTATGCTTATTATTTGAATATTTATGGATGATATGGTCTTTAATGCCCTAAGTTATCAAATAATTGATTTTTTGGACTAGTATTTGAGTCTTAAATAGATTTTTTGTATTATCTTAATATAGTAATCTCTTTACTATAATTTGTTTATCTTTGCTTTAAATATGATAATATCAACTCAGTATTGGATGATTGTTTATATCATTTCCCTTTATTTTCTTAGTTGAGGTATTTTTATATATTTTATTGTAATATGGATAATTGTGTGAGATATCTCCTTTTTCCTACAAACATGTGTGTAAAATAATATATAACATAATAATTATAGTTGTCAATTGTGACTTGACTATTTCATATGCCTGGCAAATCAAATAAAATATCTCATCATTAGCATGGTATGGCATCTGCTATTAAAATAAAATTCTAGTCATATTTGAATATTTATTTAGAGAATTCAAAGTAATATTGTAAAATTTGTTGTAAATAAGTTATAAGTAAAATATAATATACTTATAATATCTATGCTAAATGATACCTTTTTTGTTTGTGGAAAACACCCCAAATGGAATGCCACTTTTGGTAAGTCCCAAGAAGGCAAGGGTATCTATTCTACCAAAAATGCCCAAGGCTCGCAACTGGCTTGCCCCCTTCGACACACTCAATGAGCATACCTAAAAAAATAAAACAAGAACAAACAAACACAAAAACACAAAAACATCAAACAATAAAGATAAATAAACAAATGAAAAAAAACCAAAGACAACACAAAAAACAAACAAAAACAACATAAAAGCATAAAAATAACAAAAATCTTAAAAAAAAAAAACATTGACAAAACACAAAACACACAAAAAAACCATAAAAACAACAAAAAAACACATAAAAAAACCATAAAAATAAAAAAACAACAAAACAAAACATACAAAAAATCATAAAAACAAAAAAACAACACAAAAAAAATTACAAAACACAAGAAAAAAACACAAAACATAAAAAAAAAACATAAAAAACAACAAAAACACACATTAAAAACATTAAAAACAACAAAAACGCAAAAATGACAACAAAATCACAAAAATAGAAAAAACAACACATAAAACACAAAAACAAAACAAAACAAAAATACACATACCTCGAAAAACTAAAAAGAAAAATAGAACACAACTACGACATTTCTAGGCCAAAAGACTATAAAGACAATATTCAACAGAGGAAACATAAGAAATATATGTTTGAGCTAGGGAATTAAAACACCCTGACTAAACCAAAGAGAATCCAAAAAAAAAAAAAAAACTAGGTACCTCTAGTATTGGAGACATCCAAATAAAGGATAGAAAGAAGAGCTTCCCCTATTTGCAAAGCCCACCATTTGGGAGGGTGGCCATAGCAAGTAAGATCACCTTTGTAAAATGCCTAATTAGCTAAAGTATCAACACTCATGTTAATTATATAACCACATGAATGTATTCAATTTTCAAAAAATCCCATATGGATTAATTGAATCTTCTCAAAAATTATTTTATTCCATTCAACTTTATGATTCTTAGAAGGAGTCTTCAGAAGATTAATCATGAGTTAAAAGTTGAATTCAACTAGCACATTTTCCCATCCAACCTTAGTAGCATCTTGAAGACCTTTGAGGATACCATACCCCTCAGAAAGGTTATTGGAAAGGATAACCAAATTATCAGCAAAAGTGAAAACAAAGGAACCATATAAAAATCTGCCAATTCCTCTTGCACTAGCTTCTCTAGGATTCCACCTAGAGGCTCCATCAGTATCGAATTTTTCAAAATATTTAGAAGGAGGCTAGCAATTCCTTGTTCTATCCATATTGCAATTACTCACATTCCCTTTAAGTCATTTACCCTTAGAAGAGTTAATCTTCAATCTTTGCATCACTTGATCCCATATTTGATGGGCATTTTGGAGGTGATTAAGGGGATTTTAGATTGATTCAACTAAGTTGGCAATGGTATTTTTATAGATATAGTGAATATCCTTCCTTTCTTGATTAAATATTTGGTTTTTCCTTCCATTCCAAATATTCCAAGGTAAAGTGGTAGAACCCATAAAAATAACTATCTAATGAAATGATCAACACCCTCCTTATTAGGCCAATCCCTCCAAAGATGTTCAAAAGTAAAAAAAATGGTTAAGATTTTCTTGATTAAGCCAAGTAATATGGTCATTCTCCTCCATAGCTCAAAGGCTAATGTACACTCAATAAAAGGATGGTTAATATTTTCCACATTCTCTCCACACATTTTGCATTTAAAAGGACCATGAAAACCATGTTTCATAAGTTTCTCATGAGTTAGCACCCTACGATGCAATATAAGCCAAGTAGAGAACCTCACCTTAGGCTAGATATTTTGAGTCCACAATTGAGAAAAAATATCATATGATTGGTTGGGAATATTATGGAATAAGGCCAAATAACATTCAACAACTGAATACTCACTCTTCGTAGTGTTGTTCCATCCAAAACAATATTTATCATGTGACCAAGAGAGAGATCTCATATGAAGGATGCATTGGATATCTTATAGTTACCTTTCTAGAATTTAAATAGGATAGTACTCAATAGAGATCCAATATCTACCAACATCTGAATTACCAGTATGGTACTGATAATAATTAGCCACCTTTATCTAGTTAGCTCAATGAAGCTCCTCCATCCAAGTCCTCTAATCAATAAACTAAGCTACCAAATGTTGGTGATCACCCCAATAATTTGTCCAAAAATTTTCCTATTTACCATTATTAATGATCCAAAATAATTTTTTTTATCAAATCCTCACCAGTCTTAAGAACCGCTAAAATGGGAGAATTTTTGGTAGGCAATTGATAGCGAACAAGATTTTTAGAAATTTTGTTCTCAGCATATTTAGCATAGATATTTTTTGCCCAAAGAGCATTGGGCTTATGTAAAGTCCTCTAATACAGTTTAGCAGCTAAATATTTGTTATTATTAATAGCATACCAGAATTCTAACCCCCATTCATTCTTAGGAAGACATAAAGTGTCCCATTTCACCAAGGCCCATTTTCTTTTCTCCTTAGTACCACTCTAGAGGAACTGATGATTGATTTGATCCAATTCTCGAAGAAAAACCTTTGGGATATTCAACACAATAGAAACATAAATAGGTATAACTTCAAGGAATAATTTGACCATGTTAATTCTACCCCCAAAAGAAATCCACCTATTGGTTCCCATTCCAATATTCTTCTTAAATTTGTCCAACAACCAATTCCATTTTTTTGTCTTTGAATATTGATAGGAATGCCTAAATAAGTGATAAAAAAAGAGGTCTTATTATATATTAATTTATCCAAGACCATGGATTCCTATCTAGCAGAGCAGTGAAAGAAAATAACTTTAGATTTATCTTCATTTATCAATTGCCTAATAGACTTAGAAAAATAGCTAATGTTTTGCTAAATTTTATAAGTTCCCTTAACTATATATTTACCTAATAGATTAGAGTCATAAAAAAATTGAAGATGAGAGATATGCCTAGATCCATGAGCAATGGTAACTCCCTCAAGGGTTTTATTTTCTCTATTTTTGGTTATAGTAATACCTAAGCATTTAACAAAAATGATGAGTAAAAAAGGAGAGAGGGGATCACCTTGCCTAATACCTTGAGAAGCTAGGAATAACTATTATGGCCTACCATTGATAAGAATTGAGTATGATACTGAAGAGATACTACCCATAATCCAGTCCATCCAATCCTAAGAGAAATCAAATTACCTCAAAACTTTGATAATGAAGTGCCAATCCACTATGTTTCAAACTTTGAATAACTCTAAATGAATGAACATAGAAGGAGATTTTCACATTTCCATAGAATGGATGGCTTCCTAATAAAGAACTATCTCATCCACTATTTGATGTCCTTTAACATAACCCCTTTTTCAAGGTAAATAATCTTATGCAAAAGAGGCTTCAAAATATGCCATGATCTTAGTAATTATTTTGAGAAGAACATTACATAAAGCAGTAGGTCTAAAAGCTGATATATGCTAAATGTCTTGAGCTTTTGGTATAAGAGTTATATAATTACTATTGATAACCTTCAACTTTTATTTGTATTTATTGGCTGCTTCCACCACCTCTAATAAATTAGCATGAAGGATATCCCAAAACTCTTAGTAGAACTCAATGTTAAAACTATAAGGACCTAGGGTTTTCCATTTTTGCATTTTAAAAACCACCTATTGAAGCTCATTGATAGTAATAGGGATAGTAAAAATAGATTTCTCCTTAGAAGTGACAAGAGAAGGGATCACTTGAAGAACAATTTGTTGAGAAGTTGAGTCAAGACGAGTAAAAGCAAAAATATTAAGAAAGTAATTGACAACAATAGAATTCATGCCATCCCAAGTGTAAACAACTTCTCCATAATCTAATTTTAGGGAAGAAATAAAGTTGTGATGTCTTCGAGCTGGAAGATATTTGTGGAATAAATTTGTGTTTCGATCTCCTTATTTGATCCATTGAATTCTATATTTTTACTTCCATAAGAGTTCTAT
The DNA here is from genome assembly GCA_028583015.1 of Wollemia nobilis. Taxonomy (NCBI): domain Eukaryota; kingdom Viridiplantae; phylum Streptophyta; class Pinopsida; order Araucariales; family Araucariaceae; genus Wollemia; species Wollemia nobilis. The sequence continues at coordinate 1,847,471 of JAQPPZ010003353.1, read as the reverse complement.
TTTTTTCCTATTCCTCTAACTGAGTTGTAAGTCTAATTTCATCTGTACTTCTACTCTCTATGAGGCCATCTAAATGAATTTTATTATTCAAATTTTCAAGCTGAGCAATAAATTCAGGTTTTTTTGTTGAACATCCCTAAACTCCTTCCAGTTCCAATTCTTGATTTTGCATTTAATGTATTGCAACCTTTTGGAAAAATAGAAAATCTTAGTCTCATACCTTGGTTTACCTTACAACATAATTGCACTCGAGGTTTAAAGGAATTGTCTCTAAGCCATAATAAATAAAATTGAAAAGGAGATAAACTCACATTAATTTTCTACATTTCCACCATGCCTAGCTAGTGATTCGAACTAGCATTTTAAGAGTCTTCACTTTTGGAATGTGACTATAGATTAAGAAATGATCAGAGAGCAAAAAAATATGCAATCTCTCCATGATACAAGTTAATATTTACCTTATATTAGACCAAGTCATAAGGTCATTATCTGGTTGGATGTCAACAAGATGAAGGTTTACAATATATTCACTCTTGAGGTTAGTGCTCCTATTCAAATTTCTATCTCCCTCCATTTTATTATACAAAGAGGATGGTATTTAAATCTCCTCCGATAAAGATCCAAGCTTCAAGAAAATAAGATATAATATAAGTTATATCCTTCCACTACCTTCTTTTTTCCTCCAAAATTGTTTTGGCATAAATAGTTATGCAGAGCATAATTTTATTGGAATTTCTACTTTGAATAGTTATAGCCGAAATAACCTGGCTACCAACAATATGGTGAATAACTACCTCTTTTGGATCCCAAAGGAAAGCAATGCCTCCAAAAATCCCCTTAGAACTGAGGGAAATAACTTTTTGAGCTAGCTAAATTTTACTAGAAATTGATTCCATTTCCTCTATTGACATCTTTGAAACAAGAAAATAACCATTTCAATAAATAGAAATTTGTAACTCACCTTTAGTTTTCTAGTTTTTTGAAGTCCAAACTTTGAAAGAAGATAAGCTTAGAAAAAAATCCAAGAAACAATAAACTGGTCATATTTTTCTACATCTTCAATGCTAATCTGAATGACACCAATATCAAGCTTAACAATATGAGTCTCATCAGCTACCCTAAGACATCCTGACTCAGTTTTCCTATGATCAATCTTAGGTATTCTTAGAGGTTTATGAGAATTCCTAAGATTAATGTTAGCATTAGGCTGAGGTTGTCCACCATGGAGGACATCCCTAAAATTTATTTTTGGGGATGAGTCTTATAAATTCTTGCCCTTGAAATGGGTTTCCACAATGGATTTATTTTGGGGTTGCACCTTAGCATCATATTTGCTTAACATCTAAACCATTTTTTCATCAACTACTTGAAACTTGTTTCGTGATCTATTTAATCCATGCCCTGGACATCGAGGAAATGTATGATTTTTACTTTTATTTTGTGCAGCAAATTGGAAGCTATTTTCAATCAAGTTAACAACATGAATATATATTGAAATATAAATTTCTAACCCATCTTGGGTTTCTTGGAATATATCCTACTAAAATCTTGAGCAACAACCACAAAAATGTTGGTCTCTAGGGCCCGAATACCTCGAAAAACAACCTCTGGAGCTGCTTGCACTCAACCCAAATGAAACGCTTGCATAGTTACTTGCTTCTTTCACTTTTTTTTTATCTAGACTATTTTTTGGTTTTTTCTCTATCCCTTTTACAATTCATAGATAATTCATTTAATATAATTCCTAAAGGGTTTATGGTAAACCAGTGTGATTTGAATCAAATTTACATGGATTCGCACTGTACCGGCCATGTACCTTAATTGACCACCTCACACAAACTTAGCTACACACTCACCCTTTGTTAAATGATATTTTTTATTTGAAACAAAAAAAACATTAAAAAAATAATTAACAAGAATTAAACATATTTTATTTTTATTTAATATTTATAATATATAAGATTAAAATATAAACATATATTTAAAATTTATTCTTTTTTTATAGTCATGAGATTGTAGAGATTGCTTGATGTAATATAATGAATTCTTTAACTTGCACACTAAATTTTATTTATTTAGTTTTACAAATCCTCTTGCTTCCCACATATAACCACTAGCACTCATTTCATTTCAAATATCACATTTTACATTCATTGCATACATGTTTAAACCAAATTTTACAACTAATGCATGAATGCTATAAATGGTTGTTATCTCCATTGTATATTTTCAAATTAATCAATGTCTTGTTATTGTCGAAAATATGTAGCCATCAACTTACTACCTCTTAAGAGATAAACTTATTTTTTATAAATATAGAATCAATTATGTGGGAATGAAATTGGCTCCACCCATAATACATCATGCCCACATGGTGGTATTACAAAAAAAACATGGCAATTATGCATGTATAAATTAGCAACATTCAAACCTTAGTCCATCCTTAACAATCAAGGAATCTAATCAATTCAGTTAATTCCATTTGATATAAACTTTGTTTTATATTATTACTTAAAATTACTAACATATTTCAAATATGATCAATTAGTAAGGAATTATATGGATATTTTATTTTTGCTTGATTATCTAGCTTCCTTTTGTTGTTGTGTATGATTATGTATTAATAAAATACATAACTATAACCATTTACTACATTCTTTATTCTGAATTCTTCTTCATAATATATCTTGCACTCTTATTTTTCTAAATTTGTAATCCTTGCATCTTAAGTATGGATATACGCCTTATAATCAAAAGCTTGTAAGTTAAAAACATTAGGCTACACACATCTCTAGGCTTCTTCTATGGTTCTAGCTCTAACTTCTTTGGTATGAATCACATTTAAGATATATTCTTACATTAAGTTCAATTTAATTCAAACTTCAAAATTGATCTTATTAGAATATAACATAACCCTATAATTTCCATAACAATGCATTATAAATCTACCACTCTAATTCTAAAGTTATATGGAACATTAGATTATTATTTATACCATTTGAAATAAAAGTTAAAGAATTATTCATTTATTAATTGCATTTATTTTTTTTTTCATAGAAAATAAATTTTATTGTTCTTTTAGAAGATATATTATTTTATTTAACCCTATCAAATTTGTTATCCTTATTTTTCAAAATCTAATACTTAATTATTTTGCTATAATAATTAATAAACATGAACACATACCTCAAAAATAAAAATTATAGATCTTCAATTATATCCATCAAGCATTATCCATATAGAAAACTCTTATTATATTGCTTTCCATGATATTTATATGTTATATATTTGTTTTTTTGGCAAACCATAAACTATAATGATATTTAACATAATAAAAATTCCATAGTTGTCATGACCCATAAATTTATATTTGCATATTTTTATCATAATACGAATTTCATGTTTAACCTAAATTAATGATATATTCTTCATTAGAACTATCATTGTTAAGAGAGAGCATTTATTTTTCTTTTCTTCTCTCTAGTTACTCATTCCATTATGATAGTGATTTTCATTGTGCTTTGAGTGGCAATAATTTTTTAACTTTATCTAGAAATAAAAATTTATTTATTCTTAAATTATTCACAATATATAAATAAATTATTTTTTAAATCATATTTTAGAGAATTTTTATTCATGAAAATATTTATAATAAATTTGAATGACATCATTAACAAGATTATTTTTTTTTCAAATTACTTTTGTTATTGCATTTTTCAAATAAACTTTATAAACTAATATTCAAGTGTAACATTACTCAATTTATCAAGTGTAAAATGACATTTCTTCATTTTTAATTGTAAATTTTCAACATTTTTTATGTTTAAGAACTTTAGTCTAAAATTATTTATAATAAATTTTTAGTCTAGTATATATTATAACTTTATAAACTCACTCTCAACTCAAATAAACCTCAACTCAATTCAAGCCAACATCAACTCAACTCAAGTCCTATAGAACCATAAAGAGAATTGTTAGAGACTCAATATGTTATAACCTCAATATCAACTCAATATAGAATGATGGAATAGTTTGTTTCATAGAACTTGAACAATCACTTCACACATCACTTGACTAGGCTCAATCAACTCAACTCAACCAATCATCACAAGGGATAACTCTCTCTCACACAACCCTAGTCCAAGTATGTATCAACCAACTCAAATGTTTCCAATAATGCTCAACCAAAAATCTCACATAACAATGATACTCATGTTATTTTCTAACTCAAGTTATTTCACAATGGCTTCAACCACTATGCTTATAACACAAGGTTTAAACACAACTCTCAATTCAAAAAAACTTGATGCATTCAACCAACCACTTTTGAAAAGAAAACCACAAACAATCCTTTTCCCTCCAATGATATTTCAGAAATCAACCACCATAAACAATCAATAGGAGAATGTGCTCATACCTTATATCAAGTGAAGAAACCCCTTTGGAAATCTGCCACACTCAACACACTTTGAAACAAAACAACCTTCACTTTGAAACCCTTTACAAAACTAGAAATATCTCTCTACATACACCTTATTTATCCTTCTAAATTAGTTAGTCAAATAGCCCTCGAAATAATCTTTCCAACGATATATAATATAATATACTTTTATAAAATGAAAATACCAAAAATATATTCTTTTCTAAAAGTGCTTTTAAACTTACCTTCCAATAAAAAATCAAATCAACCCTCATCACCTTATTCCTCCAACATTAGGCAATAATAAAATAATTTATTAATAAAAACATTACTTGCCTCTTAAAGGGAATCGAACCCTCGTCTTTGCCCAAACAATCCTCAATCGCGGTGCCAAAAACCACACGAGCTATGCGCTCACATAGGACGAAGAGCACAGAATGCGCTCGCATAGGACGAAGAGCACAAAATGCGCTTTTGTCCTTCTCGCCTTGCTCACATCAACAAAAATGTGGGCCAATTATCTTGCTTAAAACTCTAACTCATGGGAATCAAACCTCGTGTATTTCACAAGCAAAAAAAATTGCACTCCCCTCACTCGTCGTTGGACCATGCTGCCACACGAAGATTTCAAAGTGTTTCGTCTTATCTCCTCTACTTTCGATTCCAAGGCTTTTGAAATAAAAGCCTTTTCATTTATATGCAACTTCCCTTTAATTTTTCAAACATCGGCGATGCTTTTAAAATAATTTATTTTTTATGATGATGTCGGCATTGAGGTAATTTTAATTTTAAAATTTAAAATTAAATTTTAAATATTAAAATTTAACCCAAATATTCAAAATTGAATATCTTCATCTCCAGGGCACCTTTTTCGACAAAACGAAAAACCAAACTGGGTTTTAAGAAAAACCCATTTCAAATATGCCATCCATGGTTTTAAATAAAACCTTTTATTTTACCTAACTTGGTTTTCACAAAAACCTTATAAATTTCCATGCTTTCCAAAATGTCGTAAATGCTTATATATGAAATACTTTGGCCACCAAAACCAAATGTGATCCATTTGACATCAATGATCCATGTGACATCAATGAAAACATAAAATACCTCAAATTGCCAACACTAACCTCTAACACTAGAACATGTCCTCAAACTAATGTCACTACTTTATAATAAAATTATGGACTTTTTTTAAATTAAAAAACAAATGGCTCAAAATGCATCTATATAAAAAATTTATGGATTTTAAAATTTGTTTTCCAATGGACTCAAAATTACAAAATTTAAACGTAAAAATCATTGAAAAGCAAGAATAAATACTAACCACTTCACAAATTTTGATTCACTAGTGCACTCCACTCTTTTTTTCCTTTAACTATTTTGAATCACATTGGATTATTGGATAAATATATATATATATATATATATATATATATATATATATATATATATATATATATATATATATATATATGAAGTGTGGTTTTAATGGCCCTTTTAGATGTGAAATGTGTGAAGAGAATATAGAAAATATCAACCATATTTTTATTAAGTGTACTTTAGCCTTTGAGCTATGGAGGAGAATGGCCTCTTTACTTGGCTTACAGTGGTCCAATTTTTTTTACTTTTGAACAACTTTGGACGGATTGGCCTAATCAAGAGGGTTTTGATCATTTTATTAGGTAGTTAGTTTGGATGGGTTCTACCATTCCTCTTTGGAATATTTGGAATGAAATGAACAACTGAATTTTTAATCAAGATAGGAAGGATATTCACTTTATTTGGAAAAATACCATAGCCAACTTAGTTGAATCAGTCCATCAACTCCTTAATCACCCCAAAAACTCCCACAAAATATAGGATCAAGTGATGCAAATATTGAAGATTAAATCTTCTAAGGGCAACCAACTTAAAGGAAATGTGAGTATTAGTAAGATGGATAGGACTAGAAATTGGCAACCTCCTCCTAAGGATTTTGGAAAAGTCAATACTGATGGAGCCTCTAGAGGGAACCTTGGAAAATCCAGTGTGGGAGGAATTGGTAGACTTTCATATTGCTCCCTGATTTTTATTTTTGCTAAGAATTTGGGTATTCTTTCCAATAACCTTGCTGAGGGCTCCTCAAAGGCCTTCAGGAGGCTACTAAGGTTGGATGGGAAAAGGTGTTAGTTGAGTCCTCTCAACTTATGATTAATATCTTGAAGACTCCTTCTAAGAATCATAAGGTGGATTGGAGAATAAAAAGAATTATTAAGAAGATTCAGTTAATCCAAAAGGAATTTTTGAAAATTGATTACAATCATGTGGTCAAAGATCAAAACAAGAGTGCTGATGCTTTAGCTAATTGGGCTTTGGACAAAGGCGATCTTACTTGTTATGGCCACCCTCCTATATGGTGGGCTTCTCAAATTAGGGAAGCTCTTCTTTCTATCATTTATTTGGATGGCTTCAGTTCTGAAGGTACCTAGTTTCTTCTTGTTTTTTTTTTGGCTTCTCTTCGGTTAATTAAGTTTTTTTTAGTTCCTTAGCTCATTCTATTATTTATTTTGTTTCCTCTGTTGATTCTTGCCTTAATAGTCTTCTGATCTAGATAGGTCATTGTTTTGTTCAATTTTTTTTCTTTTTTCTTTTTTCTTTTTTGTTTTTTTTTTTGTTTAGTTTTTTAAGGTGGGTGGGTTCTTTTGTTTTGTTTTGTTTTTGTGTTCTTTGTGTTGTTTTTTGTTGTTCTTGTGTTTTTGTTGTTTTTTTTTTATGTTTTTTGTTATTGTTCTTGTGTTTTTTCATTCTTATTCTTGGGTTTCTCTTTGTTTGTGTTATTTCGTGTTTTTCTATGTGAGTGTTTTCTATGTTTTTTGTTTTTGTTTATTGTCTGTTGTTGGTTTTTTTTATTTTTATTTTTATTTTTATTTTATTTTTTAAATTTTTAGGTTTTGGTTGTGTTTATTTTTCATGTTTTTTTTGGGTTATGTCTTTGTAGTTTTCTGTTGTTTTTTTCTTGTTTGTGTTTTATTATGTGGTTCTTGTGTTTTTCTATGTGGTTTGTGTTGTGGTTTCTTTTATCTTATTATTTTTGTTGTTATTTACTTATTTTTAAATTGGTTTTGTGTGTTTGTTTGCTCCTTTATTATGTCAAATGTGGTAGGCCAGGTTCGAGTCTTGGGCATTTTTGGCGGAATGGATACCCCTGCCTCCTTGGGTCTTATCCGAAAGTGGCATCCCTTTTGAGATGTTTTCCACAAATTAAAAAAAAAATCTATATATATATATAGATAAACATACATACATACATACATACATACATACATATATATATATATATATATATATATATATATATATATATATATATATATATAACACATACAAAAATGTGTTCTTGTATGGCATATAAGAGTTCCACATCAATAAAAAATAAAACCACCACAAAGCCCAAGTGAAAGTATGCCACTATTATTGAACCCACACCTTCCTTCACTAAAAACTATTTTTCTAACCAACATGTTAAAATTCTATTTGAATATAATATCTCCTTTACATTGAGGTGATGATTATTTTATGGACTATGGCTTATTGATTCCCATTTGAAAAATGAATTCCATGTGACTCAAAATTTATTCCACCTCTTTGTTATTGCTCTCAAGTTTTTATGTAGCTGGTGGTGACAAAAAAAGGCTAATGTCTCCATATATGGAACTATACCTACTACCATATTAAAACAAAATGCTTGAAAAATACAAGCTCAAAACCATGACCAAGAGAGAAAAAATACCACAAAAAACCCATCAAACTAATCTTCCCCTATTGTCCATGTTGATCCAAAAGGTATATAATCCATGAAGACAAATACCATTGCCATAAAAGAAGTTAAAAATATGAGAGCATGACTCAATATTATGACCTTGTTTAAGGCTTATTAGAAAATAAATACTTTTATCCAAATTAACATGCAATGGAACATGATAAATATTTTTTATTGAAGAAAATCCACACATCCCATATCATTGGCAAAAGTGATGGGTCAATAGGAATTGAACCCATTACCTTTCAACTATAGAGCCTGGATCTTACTTTACTACCTGCTATAGTATACCCATAGAATGGGTATATTTTGGTTCTCTCTTGTTTAAGTAGAGCATTATGCATCCTATTTGAAAAGGTTTCATTCCTCTTTAAATAAGGTGGCATAGAAAAGACACCATCCTTTTTGAAAATGATACCAAACAAATTAAAATTATAGTAGAAAAAATATACACCTTTTAGTAATTCGGTATGTTAACCTTCCATTTTTAGGATATGCTATAAGGTTTTATGATTAAAATAAAATAACCTCTATGATTTTTATGTTGGAAATACTTGTGAAGCTTCAAGAAAGTTTTTTCCATATAACTAGGAAGAGAAATTGGGGGCTTCGAGTAAAAATTATACATGATCAAACAATACTACTCCATACCTACTCTGATATCATGTTGATTCACACTTATTTCTATAAATAAATAGAATCAGTCCATCCACTCAAATATTATACAAAAATCTTAAAAATATTGAAAAATAGATATACATAGCGGACACCCATAGGACCATACATAATCATTATATTATCGATAGATAAGAATAACAACACATTGATACAATGGATGGAGTTGTGGAGGTATTTATACCAATGCCTAATCCTTAAATTTTATCAATAATTTTAACCTAAGTCAACATAACAATGATTCATTAAGGTTAGTTACAAGCTATAATATGGGCTTAACCATGTCATAATTAACTATGACCTGTAGGGATTACATAACAAAATATTAAAATAGATTAAATACATTGTATAATTATTTCCCTTAATCCTATCCAATATTACATCATACAATACCATCCTTGGCCATGAATTAGATTACACTTTCAATATAGAGAACCATCACCGTATTGAAATATATGTAATATGAAATGACTAGACCAAGGATGAGAATGATGAAGTACCAACAGGTGCTCTTGATGTAGCCTATGGAAAAGTTCTATGTAAACCTTTGGGTATTCTCCACTTAAGCCTATGGGTATTCTATATGTAATCCTACAAGCATATTTTTATGTGTGCATATGTGTATTATTATATGTAAACCTACGAGCATCTATATGTAAGCCTATAATTACCTTGATGTAAGTCTACAAATAATTTTTAAGTATTCATTAATTATGATATTGGTTAATCGACCTTTATGGTTAAACTTGATTAAAGGGTTAAATATATTTATTATATTGTAATTTAACCTTCAAGTCATGTTATATTGGCTTGATGTTAACATTTAGTTGGAAATTTGGTATCACTATAAATAACCCCAAATTACTAATCCATTGTATTAGTCAATGACATGTGACATTATGGGGTGCCTACAATCAACCATAAATTATTTCTTCTATTTATCCATGGCATTTATATCAGTCCCTATTTATAGCTATATGGTCTTCTATTTTGGTCTTAATCCCATTTTTATATATAATTATGGTGAATGTATATTTTGGAATATTTTTGAAAAGTATTATGAATTTCAACATTGGAGACTTTTCTATTTGGATGCATGCATTTTAACCCAAAAAATATACTCATTTCCCTCCAAAAAATACAATATTTTGTTGTGTAATAAGAGAAGGAAAGGAGATGTGCAAAATATGTTTTTGTGGTAATTTTACAACTATATATTAACTGTTAAGTCATATATGATGTTATTATAAACATGATGGCCTACATATTAGGAGTTTTCTCAACAAACAATAGCTTGCGTCATCCAATTGCAGTAATGGATGATTTATTATTATTATTATATGTTGAGGTGCTTGCATATTATACTAATATTGCTTCTTCATAAATACTTTTGATATGAACACTATGGCACAATGGTAAGATATATGTGTTATGTGTTACATGTTTGAAATACAATTGATTTGATCCTTTTTAATGAACCATGATTTGGCAAGTGAGGAAGTTATGATTTTCTATATAAAATGATAGTTTGGTATAAACCAACATATATAATACTTTGGCTAGTAATGTAGTCCCAAAGCCTTCAAAGTGGATGTTCATGGGATTAATTTTGTATGTTTATGTTTTTTTTTTTTGCACGTCCTATGGCTCTTTCATGAGTGAGGGAATAGAAGCTATCAATAGTGAATGGTGGTGTGATAGTTCATAGTCTTGCTCATAGTCGAATGCTTAGAGGTTCAAAGCACATGGAATCTATTTTTTATATTGAAATTTTGAAAGTATTTTGTGTCCTTACCTACCTCATATGGTAGGCATAGGGTATTTGGTCCCAATAAAGTTGTTTTAAAAATCAATTAGCCTAATTTCATCAAGGTGTTTTCCTCTTCTAGGGTCTAAGGTCGAATCTCAATATGTTTATCCTTTTTTTTTGTGCTCATAGAAGCATTATGACACATTTAAATTATATAAAGAAAGTTTATTTTTTCAGAATTTGTGGGTTTTGCAAGGCAACCAACCCTAAGGTGCTTGCCACTATGAAAACCCACCTTTAAGTGTCATCATAAATGTACCCCAAAACTTAGGCATTCTCATCATTTATATAGGTATATATACAAATGGATTCCACTATTATTTTTAAGTAAAAAGTCAAAACCTAATTTATCATTTTCTATCACAATTGGTAGTGCTATCAATAATTAATGTCAACAGAGGTGGCATCTTGAGGTGATAAGTGGTAGTTTCTAATTAGATAGAATTTTTCTAGGGTATATAATTTATTTATTTTTATATATTTTAGCTCTTATATGGCCAACCATCCAAATTCCATAACGTTTGCATATAAAAATATTTTGGGCCTCTTCATTTAGATTGCATAGTTTTTTACCTCTATAGATTGGCAATATCATCTAGGATATATTACTATTTTTTAGGAATTGTTTTATGTAAAATGGACCAAGTTGTCATTCTCCACTTTTAATCTATTTTGATATTAACTCTAACATGTTCATTGATATAATGGTCGATAAAATTGCTTGCATCCAACATGTATGGCTTAAAATTCTTCTTTAGCAAGGAGATCATAGATTCATAAGATAATTTCCTCTCATTTATTATATAAGAACACTCAATATTTGATGTAATCAAGGAGCACAAAACATCTAAATCTATCTAATCTCATAGGTGAAGTGATTGGTTAGTTGTATTGAATTTGAGAGATTTAAAATTCCTTGTATTTATCATTATCTTCTCTCATAGTGGGTTCTCTTTCTAACTTTAACAACTCATTGCCATGGTGTTTGGTAATATTTTAGGATACAAGAGGAATAGATTTTCATGGTCAACAAAAGATATAGCTTATTATTATGAGCCCATTTTAAGTTATTAGGGTTTATTATTTAGAGATTTACCTATTACTTTATAATTTAGTTGCTTTCTCTTGAGGCTGAATGATAGATTGTGATTACTATATTTCATTTTGAAGATATTTTTAAGGGAAAATCAACATCTTAATATAGGAGGCAGAATTATAGATTTATGTTTGAGCAAAGGTTGACTCATTTCATATACATATCGTAAAATAAGATAGCAGGATCCATTGGTCCATTTGAGCATTCATTATGAGGATAGATGTACCATGTCTTCTCTCCTTGGATCCTTAGTTCAAATTATGGGGTATTTTGAAATATTTAATATTTTAAGCTTATTAGATCAAGGCTGATTGTGATGAAGTACCTACAATTGCTCTTGATGTAGCCTATGGTCAAGTTCTACTTAATTATCTGAGCATTATCTATCTAACATTATAGGAATTATAAATATAAGCATATGGTTTTATTTTTATGTAATCATATGGGTATTATTCTACATAAGCCAATTGACATTTATATGCAATCCTATGAGTATATTGATGTAAGCCTATATGAAATTTTGATGTATTCACCTTTAATGATATTGGGTAATCTACCTATATGGTTACATTTGATTAAAGGATTTAATGTTACTACTTTACCCCATCAATGTTATCTCCATTGATCTTTTGACTTCTTGTATATTTGTTTCTCCTTGTAATTCATCAAACTATGTTTCTAGAATATTTGTTTTAGCTCCATATTCTTATTCATCTAGAAGGTCATCCAAAGCTAGGTTTCTAAACATATTTATTGAAAACTCTTCCTTTGTCTTAGTTACGGGTTTTCTTTATGTATTTTTTCCTTTGGTATTTGGAATACCTTTGGTTCCTTATCTTATTTCTTTTTCTCCTAAAATTTATGTGGGAAATTCATAGCCAAATGGTCATATTTATTTTAAATTCTACATATAATGGGAACCTTTTCATAGTCCACTTGTTTTTTCCATATATCCTCTTGAAATTGTAATGTGACTTTTTTTGGGAGAGGTTTGTCAAAATCTATCAACACATAGATTCATGCATAAATAAAATGTTTAAATATTTGAGTATTATTTTCTATCATCATGAAAGTTCCTATGGTGTTACCAATTTCATCTAGGACTTTTCTATTCCAAAATTCCACTAAGAGATGAAAAAGTCTAACCCAAATGGGTCTAGTTGAGGGCATTTCCTTCTCCACTTTAAATTTTGTATGCTAGGGCTTCATGAAGATCCTCAATTTACTAAAAATTCATATTCCTCATTGAAATATATATTCTCTATCATATTCTATAGAAAACATGAGAATATACCCATTGGAATAATAAAAAAAATTGAAACTCACCTTTGGTTATCCACTATTTGCTAACCCATAGCTTGAATGTGGGTAGGGTAAGAAAAAAACCCATAAATTGATAAATTATACCCCTTATTTCCATGGCATTTATGTCATCCTAGATATCATCTAGTTGTAATTTTACTATCGAGGATCCATTTGTTGCTCTCATGCATCCTTCTTTCATTTTTCTTGGATCCACCTTTGGCATCCTCCATGTTCTTCTTGGAATTCATGGAAATTTAATACCTCTTGCTTGGGCTTGGTCTACTTAGAGGATATCTTTGAATTTTATTTTTTGGGATATCTCCCCATTATCTTTCTCTTTCATAGGTGTTACTATGGTTGGACCTTTCGGGTGAGCTTAGATATGAGATTTGGAGAGCTTTGTTTTCATTTGGATTTTTGTATAAAATCTATTTTTATTTCATCTACTTCCTAGATTTGATTCCTTGGTCTCTTCTACCCTTGGGATATTTATTTTTTGAATGGGACTTTACCCCATTGGATTGTGTTGTAAACTAAAAATTGTTGTGATCCTTTATGCATAAGTGGTCCTGCTAGCTTGTAATCATTTTCCCTAGATACTGATGATCTAATTACATAAGATTGATATTATTTTCATCCTATTTTGTTTGTGTCTGAAACTACTTAGATAAAATATTTTTCATGCCAATTTATCTTCCTATCAACTGGTGGATTTATCAGGATTTGACTCCTCCATAGGCCCATATGGCCTTGCTAATTTATCTTATCCATTGCATTTATGTCCTATGCACTCACTTCACCTGCCCTAAGGCTTCTACATGCAATGACAATGACATTGTATGCAAAACATAGCAAAGATTTCAAAACCTATATTATTATGTTATGGTCAATTGTATTTTTGGTGATCCTTTAGGTAGGGATATTTTCCTAAAAAAATTATTGCATCAAGATAACCTATATATTTTTGAAGTAAAATTTTGCCAAAATATTTCCTTGATGTTTCAATAATCTCCACCCAAGTTGTGCCCCTAAGGTAAAACTCATATGTTTTTTATCGTATAAGTTTGTCCTTCCAGTATTCTTTCTTTTACAAACCCTACCCAACTTACAAAGATAAAACTTAAATATTTCCTCACATCCTTTCTAAATAAAGAATCTTTGAATTTTATCATTTTTTTTTATGCGACACATATTGACAATCTTAAAAGTGATATCATATAAAGAGGGATAAATTATAATGTAGTCTTTATGAGTTATAGCATTCTTGCCAAGGTTAAGAACATACGTTTCCAATTGGAAAACCATTATTTCATTCCATTCAAACAAGATATCAAAAGCTACATTTCATTTCCTTTATGACACAAAGGAATACCCAAGGAGTTTGATGGAAATATTTCAATTCTAATCCCTAAAATATCCATAATAGAGTATTATAAAACTAAGCTAGTGTTAATGAAAATATCCTAGATGTTGTAATATTATCCAACTATCTACTAGATTTATCATAGCATAATAATATTGATTTAAAATCCATGGCGTCACTAAATACGAGATGACCCAAAAGAAAAGTATAATTAACAAAATGGAGATGAGAATTAAGGGTCCCAATTTTTATAACACAAATACCTTTGATTTTTCATTCAAGTTTTTTTTCCTTTGATAAATTCATGCCTAATTCCTTTGCAATAATAATAAGTAGATTAGGAGATAGTGGATCACCTTGGAATAATTCATAAGATATTTTAAAGTAATAAGCAGGAGAAACATTGATTAAAATAGAATATTTAGTTAAAATCAAAACCAAAACTCTTCAAAATATCATGTTAAAATATCTATCAAATCTTATTTTAATAATCTAAATTCATAAGAATACCTACTTTTATGGAATGAAGAGAACATATGGACTTCATTCAATGATTACACCATCAAAATTTATTTTATCATGAACAAAACTATCATGCACATATGAGAGAGCAACTTAGAGTGATTTTCAACCTGTTTTCCATTCTTTTTTAAATTATTTTATAAATCATATTATAAAGGTCAATGAAAATTATTAAAATATTTTATCTCCTTTCTTGGGAACCAATATAATACAAGTGGCATTGATATCACTTATTCTAGCCTTTTTTTTTGGCCTCTTCAACCACAACCAATATACCAGTCTTTAATAAATACCAAAAATATTAAAAGAAAAATGTAGAAAATCAATCTAGAATACATGTCTTGTCAAAATGGAAAGAGAAAATTGGATCATATAGACCCTATGTAGATATCATCCTCATGAAGGTTTAATTTCCTCCCTATGTAATAATTGATGAAATATCTTGAAAATATTACCTTGTGATGCCTTATCTTGCCCAATATCTGATAAAATAATTTTGAAATAATTAATTGCTTTCTTAATACTATCTTATTTTTCATCAATATTTCTTCCAATTTGAATTTAAAAAGTTTTGTTCTAACAAAAAGAAATGATTGTTTTTTCTATAGCATAAAAATTTGATGTTTCTATCCCCTTCCTTGATCCGTTTCTCACTAGATTTTTGGAACCAATATGACTCCTACTTTTTCAATATATTATGAGAGTCAAAAATACATCTTCTCCTTCCACATAAGAATCCTAGTCCATTTCAATAATGTTCACTATATTTTGTAAATTTTTAGATTAGATTCAATTTTCTTTTTATTAAAAATGTTAGCAAAATATTTAGAATTCCAAATATTAATTTGCCCCTTTATATATTTCTTTTAAAATTTGTATATACATGATAATTCTAAATTTTCTTTATTGTATCATAACATAACCATCTTATAGAATTTAGGGTCTTGAATCCACATAGACTAGAACAAAAATGACTTTGGATGACCATTATTAAGTAAATTACAAGTCAAAAGAATGATTTTATTATCTAATCTTGCTTGCAATAAAATATCTAAAGAGAGTGTATATTATATTTAAAAACCATGTATTGGATAAAAAGAATCTATTCAATTTTTTTCTATATGAGTTTACTCAATGCATCCATTAACCCATGCATATTACGAAATTGAAGGAATAAAATTCCAACACCATTTGAATTAACAAATGAATTAAAATCTTACATAATTTTAGACCAGCCATAAGTACAACCCTTATTTTACAAAGGATATCAAATTGTGTTTAACTCATCTCTGACAATCCATGGATCATAATTATAAATTATTATTATGTTTAACAAAAATATGCTACGACTATTCCAACATGTTTCATTAGGAGAAATTATATTTAGAGCATACACATTTATAACCCAAAATTTGATGTTTTCATCCCCATAAAGTAATCCAATAACCCTCTTAAATTTTGCTTTTAACAATTCTTTATTTCATTTGTATTTATCCTGTGTTATTACAATACTGCTAGAAGGACCTATCAAAGAAACTGCCTAACAAGCCCCCATATTCTAAGTCTTTTTAAAAGCATCCTTGCATTCCTCACAACTTAATTTTATTTCTTGAATTAAAAAAAATGGAAGACTATAACAAATTATTATTTACTTAAAAACTCATTTTTTAAGGGTCTTATTCATACCCCTAATATTCTATGATACCATTTTTATCATCACTTTTTATTTTTATTTGTGGGCTTAGCTGTGATTGTTGTTAACTACAATATTTTTATTTTTCCTTCCAAATAAATATCCCTTTGAGTTTATTTTTTATTTATTCATGCTTTGATAGCTTTCCTCTACATTTTTCCCATCACTACTTTGTGTTCATCAATATATTCTAGTTTTCTATGATGTTCTCCATGTTTTTCATAATGAGACATATCATATAAATATTTACATTACCCTAAAGAAATTAAAATTGTTAAAAATTTTATAATATGTACTTTACCCTTGCTTTATACTTGACATGTGTACATGACATGTGTCATGTGGTTTTTAATAATGACATGCATAACCTATATTTAGCTTTATCTTTTTCTACAAAGGTATTGTAACACATTACCTTATTTGAGGTTTTTATATTATCAATTCAGGCTATTGTTTATTGTTCACCTTCTTGAGTGAGTTGTGTTATATTAGGACCTAGTACAGGTCCATCATTTTGGTATCAAAGTAGTTTTTCCTACCTAGTAATCTTGAGGAAGGAATTACCTCTTTGATAATTCTCCCCTTCCCCTCATCACATTTTGTGGTGTTCCTCCGTTCCTTCCTTCTCCAAAATATCAAGGAGTATGCTCTCCACTTTTGTGGATTAAAAAATAGGAAGGCAATAAAGAAGGAGAGGATTTCATGGTTTCCCCTGAAGCTTCAATCTTGGAGCCATGAATTTAGGGTGCGTAAATTGGGACTTCCCATGAGGGCACCCATCCCAATCCTAATCTATCTAAAAATGCTTAACTATAGAGTTTCGATGGGATTCATCTCGTTCATGTGGAAGGAGTTAATAAAAAAAATTAAATAGGGAGCATTTATCCCTAGCACACCCTAGGTGCCTAGCATGTCCATAGGTATCGCTCCACCTCATAGAGGCAATTTTGATCTTGATACCAATGTATTTTTATTTAGTTATTGTTATTCATAATCATAGATCCCCTTCTACATAGAGCATCAACTCTACAATACATTTCAGCATGAATAGAAGCAAGGTCTTTTTAGGCCATGGGTGGTTTTCATGGGAGTGGGCATGCTCTTGAGTGATGCACACCAATTAATACCCTAGTGAAACCCCATAAATACTTGCAATAAAATGTAATGTTACATATCCATAAAAATGATCTCAATTACTTGGGCAATGTTTGTGAGGGCACAAGCACATATTGCAAGAATTTCAATGGTTCATGGGTTCAATATTCAACCATCAAATGCTTATGAGTATATCACTTCAAGGAAGTAGTGCCCCTACTTTGGATGCCATGCATATTCATAAAAGTGTAATATATAAGGTCTAGATACAACCCCTATCACTCTTGGAGCATTTCATAGGGATCTAGGAGTTCGTTTGAGAAGACAATGCATGGATGATAAGGTAATAGTTTGAAAGGTTGCTTTGAATTTGATGATAAAGTTAGTAGCCTTTTTGAGGATGCCTCTAGATGATATGATGCTACAAGCAATGGGTTTAGCCTACAATAATTTTATGGTTAGCATTAAGAAGACAACATTGTCAGCTCTATTAGAGGTATGAAGAAAATTTCCAACCAACAAAGTGATTTCAAAATGGTTACAATCTATTCCACTATTGATAATGGATAATGAGTCAAGTATTCAGGAAGAATATCTAAATTTATTTCATAAACTTGCTATATGCATTCTCAGTTACAACTAATCAAATTTGTTCCAAGATGGCTTGCACATGTGTTTGGGGAAAGAATTGGCCTTTGAATTCATTATCCTCAACATCCACCTAAATCTCGTTCACAATAATAACACAACTCGTTGGTATTTTTTTTGTTTGTCCTCACACCATTTGGCACTATAGTTGTATCATAGGTGAGCGATTCCTCTAGATAAAGATACAATATGGATTAGAGGACTAGATATATTATAGATGTGGGAGTGGTAGAAAGATTAAAATATTTGCACCATGACTGCAACCTTGCAACACAAAATCTTGGAGGAGCTGACTTATTTTCAAACAAGAAATTTTAAATGGAATTAATATTAGTGATGAATAATATGTGGGATTATATAAGAGATAGACAAAAAAAATTATCCACCATTGACTCCACCTATAGATGTTACAACTAGAACGATATTTGATAAGAACTCCAATATTGCATTATGTTTAATCAAGCTATCTACTAGAATTCCATGTAGAGAAACTATAAAGGTTACCACTACACCAAAAGAATCTTGAAAGGCACTTATGAGAATATTATATAGGCATAATCAAGATAAAATATTGTATTTGAAACATAAGTAAAAGAATATTTCTGTGAAAGGTTCACTTACCAATTACGTTATGGAAGTTAAGTCTATTAGAAATGATTTCTTAGTTTTTGGTTTAACTCTTCAAGATAGTGAGTTGATTACTATCATCCTACGTGACCTTCCTTTCAAATTTCATGCATATGCTACCATGCTAAACTTAATTGGTAAAACATTGAGTGCTCCATTTAAGTTGATTTAAGTTCTCCTTAAACAACATGATAAAGCACTTGTAAAAGTTGAAGAAATTGATTCTACAATAGTAGCTTTTGCCACCAAGCCAAAATTTCAGCATAGACCCAACACGGATCCAAATTAGTAGAAACAAATAAGTAGATAGAGGTCTGAATTATACCAATAAAATAAATAGCTGCATTAACAACAACATAAAATACAATAGTACAATCAATATCCACAACAACAACAACAAATATAGCAATCAATAAATCCTAAAGTGGGTCATAAAAATAGAAGACCTCAAAATTATAGGCCTGAATAACAAAATCAACCTAAAAATCAACAAGAGTATGATTATTGTGGAAAATGGGGTCATTGTGTAAATGATTTCTATCAAATAATTAAATATGGAAATCAGAGAGATAAAAAATATCAAGATATTAATACTTTGCATGCAATAAAGTCAATGCTAAAGATCAATATTATTGGTATATTGACTCAAGGGCAACTAAACACATGATGGGAAGATAATATGGTTGACAAAGATTCAACCTACCCATAACCAGTTCATTAATTTTGGATATGAATGTGCTCTTCACATTGAAGGTGTAGGAGATGCACCACTTACTTTACACAATGGGGAAAATATCCCTACCATAGATGTATTGTATGTACCGGTACTCAAAAGTAGTCTTCTTTCTATTGGGAAACTTACAAATAAGGGTTATACAATCTTTGTTGATAAAGACAAGTGCTATATTCAGGAACTATATGGATCTATCAAAGCCATGAGATCCAAAAAGTATGGTGTATATTACCTCCTTATCCAATATATAACTCAATAATATTTGCATACAACTACTATCTCTTTGGAGTTTATGTGACATGAAAGAATGGGTTACTTAAAATTTCATAATCTTCAAATAATGGTAACAATGGATTTGGTAAAAGGACTTTCTCACTTAAAGGAGTATAAATTATTTTGTGAACCATGTACTATTTCCAAACACCATAGACAACCTTTTGAGTTAGGAAAGCCTTTGAGAGCCAACAAGCCACTACAACTAGTACATTCAAATGTTCATGGACTAATGTATGTTCCATCACATACTGGGGCTAGATATTAAATCACTTTCACTGATAATTAGAATAGGAGAATATAGATATATCTCATTCACTACAAATAGAAAGGCCTTGATACATTTAAGAAATTCATGGCACTTTTTGAAAGAGAAAGTGGCTATCAAATCTCCACCTTGAGGATAAATAAATGTGGGGAATATATATCCAAAGGTTTTACAATCTTTGTAGGTATTATGGTATAAGGAGGTAGTTCAAAACTCCTTATACATCTCAAAAAATGGGATAGCTAAGAGGATGAATCAAACCATCACAAAAAAGGCCAAATCTATGCTAGTTGCTACTGAATTATCAAATAAAATTTGGGGGTACGTTATTCTTATTGCTGCATACTTGACCAATAGGTCTTATACTAAGGCTTTGCATGATATAACAACAAAGGAAGTATGGAGTGGAAATACACCCTATGTATGCCATTTTAGAATATTTGGATGTCATGCTGATGCCTACATACATCATCAAAAAAGAAATAAATTCAATGACAAGAGCCAAAAGTGCATCTTTGTAGGCTATAGTGAAAGTTACAAAGCCTATAAGTTATATGAGCCTATTTTGAAGAGGATTTTTCTCTCTACAGTTGTTACCTTCAATGAGTATTCCCCACAAAATCCTTCTCCTATGGCCCCTTCATTTAAATCAAATTAGGAAATTGTTGCTTCCTTGACATCCACACCCTCACCTAATCCTTCCTCTTCCATCACAAGTCAAAGCCTTCCTCAATATGAGGATATCCTCACTCATGATACATTTACTCCTCCCCTCCTACTATACCTCCATCTAATTATATTGTCACATCATCAACTCATTTACATAAGTGGGTTCAATCTACCATAGATGCAACCCAAAGCTACTAATCCACTTATACAAGTAAAATGCCTTTTGCCCTAAGACACCAAGTGAACTATACTCTAATGGCCAAAGTTTTCATCCAACCAAAACCTTATAATGTTAAAGAAGCACTTGGTTATCCTAAATGGACTACTTCCATGGAACAAGAGTTAGATTCTATTGAATAAAATTACACATGGGAGTTAGTTGATTTACCCCCAGGTAAATCCACCATTGCCACAAAATGGGTGTACAAGGTAGAGTATAAATTAGAAGGTTCATTAGATCACTAAAAGGCTCACCTAGTATCTAAGGGCTATAAGCAACAATAAGGGATTAATTATGAGGATACCTTTGCTCTTGTGGAAAAATAACTACAATTTTCACTGTTATTGCTTGAGCCACTCAAAAACATTGGTCTATATATCAAATGGATGTAAAAATTGCCTTCCTCAATGGTACATTGAAATAAGAAGTATATTTTGATCAACCACTGGGGTACACAATCAAAGGTCAAGAAAATAAGTACTTAGATTGAAGAAAGCTCTATATGGGTTGAAGTAGGCACCAAGAGCTTGGTATACCAAAATTGATTCTTATTTCATCAACCTTTGTTTCACTAGATTTATAGTAGAATCTACTCTCTATGTGAAACATTGAAAGAACTGTATCATTTTGGTAACATTGTATGTGGATGATCTTCTCATTACAGGTGATCACATAGATGGAATAAGGTTTATAAAAGAAGACTTATGCAAAAGCTTTGAAATGAATAATTTGAGTCTCGTTCACTACTACTTAGACATAGAAGTGTGGTAACAACCTAGAAAGGTCTTCATATCCTAGGTCAAGTATATTCAAACTCTATTGGATAGGTTTCACATGCATGAGTGTAAACCATCCCCCACTCCCATGGAAACCTTATTAAAATTGATTAATAGTGATGATAAAGAAAGGGTTGATGACACCCTTTAGAGGCAACTAGTTGTAATTTTAATCTACTTGACCTGAACTAGACCAGATATCACCTATTCAGTGGACATTATTTCCAGATTCAAACATGATCCCAAGAAGAGTCACTGGATAGTAGCTAAAAGGATTTTAATATTCCTCAAGAGGACCCATCATCATGGACTAATGTACACACCATGTTATGACTTTTCATTTATTGGATACATAGATTCATATTGGGCTAGTTTTACTAGGACTAGAAGATCAACTACTGGTTATGGCTTTCAGTTGGGTCAAGATACCATATCATGGAGCACCAAGAAAAAACTCAATTTCCTTGTATTTAATAGAATTATAGAATAAGGTAGCAGTTGATGTAACTAAGGAAGTAATTTGGTTGAGGAATCTACTTGAGGATATTGGGCTACTCATAGATGGTCAAACATACATATATTGTAATAATAAAAGTACCATTAAGATGACCAAAAATCCAATCTTCCATGATTGAACAAAGCACATTAATATCCATCATCACTTCATCAAAGACAATGGTCTAAGAGAACATCATACAGATGAAGTATGTACCTACTCAATATCAAGTGGTCGACATCTTCACCAAGTCACTTGCGCTTACAAATTCTCCAAGTTTAGCAAAATGCTCTATATGTGTTGTAATGGAATTTAACATTAAGGGGGAATGTATCTAATGTTGACTTATTTTTTAGGAAAGTACACATTAAGGGGGAATATTAATCATTTTATAATGTGTATTTTACCCTTGTTTTGTACTTGGCATGTGTACATGACATGTGTCACCTACCTTTAGCTTTATATTTTTCTATAAAGGTATTGTAACACGCTACCTTATTTAAGGTTTTTAGCTTATCAATTTTGGTTATTTTCTATTGTTCACCTCCTTGAGTGAGTTGTGTTATATTAGGACTTGGTATAGGTCCATCAAAAATGTAAAGAAAAACCTCATAAACACTTTCTTATTTATGTTATCCTTGAAACCCTAAAGTACAAGCAATATCCTCCATAGTAAATGTCTATCTTCCATATTCATTTCTTTATTATGTTTCTCTTAAAACTATAAATTTAAATGGATACACTTCGTACTACTTTAATTTTTATTGCAAGGAGAGGGCTTTATATTACTTGGAAAACATAAATATGATTTACCTACATTAAAATTGATCTCCTTGAACTCATTTGATTTTAAAATTCACCTCACCATATTCCTTTTTACCTTTAAATACTTATGAATTTGGATTTATGCATTGTACATCCTTATCCCTTACATAATTTTTATTCTAATGGCTAAATCAAGTAAATTATAATGGAATTTGTCATTTGATGATTTACGTATTTTTATGCCACTTTCTTAGAAGTGCAAAATCTATGATTTAACCCAATTTCTATTATGATATGAATTCCTTATTTCATATTGATGTTTGTATCATGCCCAAAAAATTTCCTCTTATTCCGTAATTTTCACTTTGCAATATCTTTCCATGTCATTTGTCTCATAACATTTATGACATGAGAATGTAATGTTTTCATAATCTACTAATTGATCCATCTCTCTTAATTCATATTTAATCCTAATGTATTACATTAAAGTTTTTGAAATGTTAATGGAGCGTATATTCAAGTGTATACAAGATGTTTTCTCTCCTTATTATTTGGTGCCTTCTAGATATAATCGCCCTAGAGTATTTTAATATTTATTAAATCCTCCTTATTGATGAGTTGATAAGAATTTCCAACAAGCCTAATCCATACTAAAATCCTTTTGAAAGCATGAGGATATGGAAACAAAAATGAAAATGCCAAGCGCGGTGCGTATAAACCCAAATTTAACGCCAAAATCCTATATGTTGAAACATGCATGAAAGGAAAGAGCATAAGCAAATCAACACAAGATAAAAGCAACATGGAATAAGTCCCTCTTTATTGATATTCTTTTAAAGTCATGTTACAATACGTCTCCTTCCCTTTTAGGGGATAGGAGAGTTAAATATGTTTCTTATCACATCCATGGATAACAATCCTTCTTTCGCATGCCCACATGTAATATGGGTGGACCAAAATGTCACCGTCGCTTGTGTATATGAGTTTTGACTCCTTACTGCTCCTCCCATTTCATAAACCTACGTTCAAGGAAATAGAAAAGATCAGTAGCACCTGCGGATAGAATAGAACATGTATTTCCCAAGGCCTACTATTAGTGTATGCATCAAAATATTAAAATGATAACCAAATGACCTTAGATCGACCTAAAAATTTAACAGAAGCATGAATATGTTACCAGGAGGGCACTACAAGTGGAACAGTTAGGAAATTCCTCACAGATTTGTATTCACTCCAGGGCGGGACGAATAAACCTACAATAAATTATCAGAAAACACCCTCTTCAATGTCCTATCCAGGAATCTCCAAATGACCTACAAATTTGGGGTTAGCTAATTGGGGGTGTTTTTGGAAGACCCAAAAGATCATATTTCTCCAATTTAGCCTTTATCACCCAGATTTTTCTGATGCCATCTGCAAGTTAGTAAAGGCGAGAAATGATAAAAACATGGTCAAAAATGATAAAAATGAAATGAAATTTAAACTATAGCCTATTTAAATGACCTAGAATAAGATGCAAAAATAAAATAAATGAAATATTCCATAGATTTCTAATCACTCCAGGGTGGGGCATTTAGAACTATGATAGCTTGGGGGGCACCCGGGGGCAGGACGCCCACTATTTGGGACTGTTTCAGCACCAATCCACTTGGGATGGGTCCAAAACCTCTTATGGGGTGTTTTCAACAAATTTTGTGGAATATTGTGGCCAAATTTTTGGGTTTGGGTCTAGAATGTGCCTCCAATGATCACCCAATAACCTCCATCCAAAAGAGAGATCAAGGATGTGAAAGCACAAACAATGGGTGAGGATATATTTTAGCAGCACTTTGTTGCTTCAAAAGCTCCTCTCTGTATATCCATTTTGTGTGAGAAGACTCACAAATTTATAGACCTAGGGTCTCTTTGTTTGAATGCGCATGCGAGGGTGCCACTTGAGTTGATTGTCCTATTTTGAGAGAAAATATTATTCCCTAATTTAGAGTCTCCTTGCATGAGGTATCTAAAATAAAGACATGCATGACTAAAGTCTCTCTTCTTGATTTGAAGTCGTTCCTCGCAATTGCATGTCCTAAAGTTGCAGTTAACTGGCAGACCTATCGAGGTTTGAATTTTTGCCAGTCAAACCTACTATTCACTTCACCCTAGAGCGAATGCTTCTATTCATCCCTGGGTGGGGCGAATACCAATTTGTATTCATCCCAAGGTGGGGCGAGTAGAGAGAAAAGTTCCAAATGGTGCCAAATTGACTCTTGACCTTCCAAAATGCTATTGGGAGTGGTTAGGACCACTGTTTAACCTCTGAGGGCTTCCTTTGGGGCTATGTGTGTCAATGTGATTGATGCTTGTTGTCACATAATCGGATTGGTGCTATTTTGGTTTCTATAGATGCCCCTTTTTGGGAAGCGTTGTGCAAAGTGTAGTGCTGAGCAAAAATAGATAACCAAAACACTAATGATTAGGGTTTCTCAGTAATCTAACCAACTCTTGATGCCCCAAGTATGGAAATATCATGTATTCTTGAATCCTTGCTTCTGACAAGCTAAGGAACTTAATTCAAGTGTTAACCTTTTTTGATGAGGTATTACTTGAGCTTGGACATTGATCAGTCATGAATAGGCAAAGGGCGTAACCTTTTTTCTATGGGAACCTTGATTTTATGATTCACGAATTCCAAGTGTTTGATCAGCTTGTGATTATTGCTTGTTTTCTGCCCCAAACGGGAGCATGATTGTCTTTGTCAATGATCCTTTGAATGCGTGTTATTTCCTTGATTGGGTATATTTTTGTTGATTGGTGACTAAGTGTGACTACCCCCTCAAGCGATGAATCGATGAGGGAATTACCGACATGAGAAAAGCGACGAGTCGCTTGACCCAAATATGACTTAGGTAAATTTTCCGTCAGTTGTTTTACCATTGAATACTTAAGAAGTTTTCGAACATTCTGACCTATTTTTGGTGGGTTTTAACCCTTTTTGTGACGCATTTTGGAGCCAAAATTGTCAAGAATCTGTCCTCCCGTGGAGTGGTCTAGATATAGTAGCCTTATTAGGGAGTAGGATAGTGAAAATTTGTAACCCCAAAATCTATTTTTTATGCCAAGAATGTCAGGCGCAAAGGCACCTTCGTTCGGCAATGTTATTGCTATTTTTGGTTGGGTTTTGACCCTTTTGTGATGCCTTTTTGAGGATGAAATTCTTGAAAATCCATCATCCCATGGAGTGGTCCAGCTATGGTAGCATTCTTAGGGAATAGGATAGTGAGTATTTGTGACCCCGACGTCTATTTTGCATGCCCGGATTTTCAAGTGCAAAAGCACTCTTATCGAACACTTTTTTTGCTTGTTTTGGGTGCTTTTTGTGCAGTTTTTGATTTTTTTTTTTGAAATTTTTGCTCTATAATCATCCTTGGATGGGACAAATACCTATTTAGTAATATTCCTAGGGTGTGACGAGCGCTAAACAGAGCGCTCGTCCTAGGGAGGAACGATTACAATCTCAAAAAGCCTATTTAAAGGCCAAAACTGGGTTTTGGGCTCATTTACATTTGTTTTCCCTGGCGATTTGGAGCTCTGAGGAGGAGGAGGTCAATTCTGCAAAGTGAAGCACTATCAAAATTTTACTGCCACCATGATTTCATGGATCGTATCCTCAAGCGGCAGATTCGAAGTGAGACCAGTGAGTGTTCTTCCTCTTTATTGGTTTTTTTTGTTTGTTTGTTACAGTTTGAAAACCGCAAGTTAGTTGTTTTAGGTCCGTTTGTTTTTGTTTTTCAAATTTAAAAATGAAACCCTAGTCTATCAAAATTAACACTTAGTTGAAAACTTAGTATAACCCTAGTTAAACAAAGATCAAAAGTTAGTTTAAAACTGAGCTAAAAAACTTAGTTTAGAACATAACCTAAAAACCTCGCCTAACCTGAATTGAACAAAGATCAAAACTTAGGTTAGAAACGTAGGGTTAAACTGAGCGTAAAAATGTAACTCAACCCTAGTTATTTTTTTGTTGTTTTTGTTTGTGTTTTTAATTTACCAGTTTAGAGTTAAAAACCCTAGGTCTGAGAAATTATTTTTGAATTTTTTTGTTTGTTTTTTAATTTATTAGTTAGAGTTAAAAACCCTAGGTCTGAGAAATTATTTTTGAATGTTTTTGTTTGTGTTTTTTTTTTTTTTAATTTATCAGTTAGAGTTAAAAACCCTAGGACTGACAAATGAGTTTTTTTTTTTTTTTGTGTTATTGGTGAATTTATCAGTTTAGAGTTAAAACCCTAGGAACTGAACAATTAGTTTTGAATGTTTTTTGTATTTTTGTTTAATTTATCAGTTTAGAGTTAAAACCCTAGGAACTGAAAAATTAGTTTGTATTTTTTTTTTGTTGTTTTTTGTTGCAGGTTGTGAAGAGCCGGTACCGTGTGCCCACGATGTTCACTGAAGCATGGGAGGCACTGATGTTGACTGACTGGGAGTGGCTTAATGCCCTTGGGCTCAAGAAGGTGACTTGGCTGGAGCCAGTGATCGGGGATCAGGCCTATCTGATGACCCTAATCAACCTATGGGATCCCTAGACCAACACCTTCCATCTCCCAATAGGGGAGATGAGAGTTACTTTGGAGGATGTCTAATAGATTCTTTGGATTTTGATAGATGGAATTTTGATCAAGACGACACCGTGGGACTAGCAGACAACAATGTTGACACACTACTTTGGACATGGAGAGGAGATGGGGGTGGACAACCCAGTGGAGAGGGCAGAGGGCGACTGCCATATTGGTGGCATATTGGTTCGATGGTGGCTAGAGAGGGGTGTGTTGGGAGTGAGGCACGCATTACTGATGGGCCTCATTTCCAACATGCTTCTCCTTGAATCTTCGGGCATGAGGTTCTCGTGGAACCTGCTAGAGGTGGTGTTTCGGTTGGTGGAGTGTCCGATGGAGGAACCCATAATCATGAGATGGGGACAGACTCTATTGGCACAACTCTATGATGAGCTGTACGAGGTCCGCTACTGGAGGCGGAAGGGGATTGGATGTAGCTATCTATTGCAGTGCTAGGCTTGGTAGCACATAGCAGTGGAGAGGCCAATTGGTTTTCCATGGACGACTCGGGCAGAGATGGTAGACCTAGAGATCAGATACGGGGAACTATGGTAGAGGTCTAAGGAGTAAGGTTAGATTCAGTGATGGGCAGGTGTCGTAGGGAACTATGTCGATGCCTTCGCTCGGCTTGCTCCAGGGAAGGTGTTCTAGTGCCCCTACCGGGACTGTCCAGCCTGGCCTGAGGTTGGAGAGTGGCTCTGGTGGGTATGTAGGGAGCGATGGCTGATTGGGCGTCATGGGACTGAGTAGGATTTTTTCCCATATGGTCGGGTTACATGACAGTTTGGGGTGCACCAGGGGTTGCCTGGTGAGCCCGTGGTCTATTGACGCTAGGGGGACGAGAGGACTCTAGCTTGGCCAATCATTGCACAGTTTGGTGAGGATGCAGATACAACGATTGACATCCTAGATGTGGATGATGTCGGGGTTACCGCTGAGTATGACCAGTGGTGGACTTTGCAGCAATGGTGAGGCAAGGGGCCGCTATGCGGTGCAGAGGTGGCAACAGCAGGTGATGAGGGTGCAGAGGCACCAGATGAGGGTTGGGGGGTTCCGTTGGAGGACGTGGATATGGTAGAGGTGGATGACTTTGGGGGGGGTTTTGGGTTTTCGAACCAGCCAGAGGCTATAACACCCTAAAATTGGCATAGTTAAACCTTAATAAAAAGATAAAAATTTGAATTCTGAACCCAAACCACCCCAAAACCACCCGTTACCCACTCTCCTTTTTTTTCATGCTAGTTTTAGGATTTATTTTGATCGGTGGATGATATCATCACAGATTAGAGGAAATCATCCCAGATCTGACGAATTCGTCTATAATAGAACGTCCAGACGATTTCATCCCAAAACTAAATTTTCATAATTAGTTTTTGTTTCAATAGCTTCTTTAACTTGGGTAGAAAGAGTGTCTACACGGTTAGAGTCTCCCCCATTGGAGATCTCCCAAATTGGGATGATCTCCAACCTCCTAACCTCTCCCTAATCCTATATAAACTAGGATTTTCTTAGTTTATCCCCATGAACCCCCTAGTTGGTGGATTTCCTTGTAGATCTAGTTCCTTATGCATTAGAGCATCCTCGCACCATCGTTTGCATTTTGTATTTCATGTTTTCTTACAAGAATTTTACTATTTTTTAGTCGGAGTAAGCCCGGATCATCGTAGGCAATTCCAGACGATTTTAGACGATCCTATCAAGGAGCGCAGATGATATCGTACGATTGGAAGCGATCCTGACTGTAGTCCAGATTGGGGGCAATCAAAACCCAGAGTTTGCATTTCCTTATTGTTTTTTTGCATTTCTTTGTGCATTATCTTAGGTTATTATATTTATGCATCCTAGAGTTCACCTCATTTAGCATAGATATATGATAAAGTCAAAATAAATTTTCAAATTGATGCATTTCCTTTTAATTGCTATCTAGATCTATAATTTAGGCAAATTCATTGTTATTTCTATCATTTCCCCTTAATTTTGCAGTTGCATTTTTGGTATTTTGTATCTATTTTTGTGATTACAGGTTTCTAACGAATTCATCTAACGAATTCGTCAAATCATTGACAATTCTATCTGATCTCAGATGATCAACTATGATCTGAGATGATTCTATGCAATTTCAAATGATTATGTACATTTGAGATGATTTGGACTTCTACAAACCGCATAATCTTCATTTAGACATCCAGAATCAGGTATATTCTGTCTTATTTAGCACATTCTCTATGTCCAACATTTATTCATGTTTTCTGTATCCATAAAAATTAGCATTGGTATATAGATTAGCTTAGATTCACCTTGGCCAAACCTAGGAAATGAATGATTGAATATAAAATGAACACATCAAACCTATTATCTATGTAGGTGTGGAAACTACCACTCAAAATTTTCCTAGTGAACCCACCATCCGTCGAAAATTCACCCTTATACCCCTCCCCCGAGAGGCGGGACCTTCAAAGGGCCTCTCAGTCCGAGGTATTGTCCCATCCTTCTCGCATCCCCATTCCGGGCATGGATCCTATAGCCTGAAGGTAAGGATGCGAAAAATTTGAAGCGATACATTTTGGTGAACCCAACGTGAAAACTAAAAACCTTTTGAAAACAATTCAAAAAAAATAAAATAAGTAAAACATAAATGCATTTAGAATCAAATATTGCATATCATATTTAGATGGTAGATTATAATAAAATATGACCTGTCACCATTAATGTTGAGAATCAATTAGCAACTATAGATATTGCTTCTGTACATAGAGTACCTCAAACAAATAGGGTTCAACCTTTATGGGATGAACTTAATAGGAGATTGAATATCATTGAGTCTAGATCAACCGAAATTAGGCAAATCAAGAGGTTTGTCCTAGATAGAATCTTGGATCCTGATCAAGTGACCTTGTATCATGAGCTCCAGAGAGCTTGCCATAGGTGGTTAGCAGATAAAATAGCCCTTGTGTCTTCTGAATTGTACACCTTTGAGGAATACCTCGACAATGCAATTGTAGTACATAAATTTCTATCTTGTATAGAGGATCAAGAGGTCGTTCTTACGGATAGAAAGAGATGGAATAGAGTTCCTAGAGCTGTGTTATATTGAGAGTATTGCCATGAGCTCTATTTTTACAAGATAGAGTCAAAAGTAGATAACATCACCATAGCACACTTTGTTAAGTTCCTGAAAAACCATTTCCAATTTGAAGAGGAGCATTTCATGACTCCTGATGAACTTGATCCTATCAATGACATCTATAAACTATTTATAGAAAACTAAGCCATTCTTTTATTATTATTACTTCTTGCATTTAGTGTGTTGTTTGTTGTCTTTATAATCATAAAAACAAAACAAAACAAAAAAAATAATAAAAATAAAAATAAAAACAAAACAAAATCATAACAAAAATCAAAACATTTTTTTTAAGCATTATAGTAGGTATATAATTAAAATATATACCTCCCAAATTTGTTGCAAATATATTAATATATATTTGCTAAAATCTAAATTTAAACATAATGACTAGACTCAGGAATGGAAAACAGATCGAAGTAGAAGAAGATTGGTTAAGAAAAATGGTAAATAAACCAGATGTCCTTCCTGAAGACCCAATTCAGGAAGAAGGAACCCTAGACCAACAAGAAGAAGAGTTTTTTGACACAAATTAACAAAGAGAAATTGTTAGAGAGGAAGGATCCTCATCTCCTAAAATGTCTCCGGAAGGAACGGTTACTTTTGAGAATATGGAACATTTCTGGAAGTTCCTCAATACTAATATTGGCGCCCTTAATAGAGTAGTCCATATGGACAAGGATCAAATTAGTGACACTCAAGCAACCCTAGAAGAAATATATCACACACGCACTAATCCCTTGTCCTTCGTTGATCAAGAAAGTGATCAAGCTGGACCATCCAATTTGGATATGGCCGCTATAATCCAAAACATGCAACAACAACAGGTTACCCAACCATCTAGAGTACCTGTTACCAAGCCTAGAGTTATTTCCACACAAAAGAAACCATCATTCACTGCTCTATTTTTCCAAGTTATTGATCAACATACCTCAAATCAACAAAAGCCTAAAACAAAACCAAATACCAATTTCCAACAATCTGGGGTATAACATAATGCTACAACAAATCTTCTTCATAATACTCTTCCTACCAACCATTTGCATAACAACAATATAGCATCTAATCCTTACGTCACGCCATCCTATGCTCACAAATCCCATACTCATGTACCACCAAACCAATATGGTGGAAAAAATGGTAATCTGGAAGCCATGGTGAAATAGTTAGTCTCCCGCATGGACCAAATAGATCCCTACCGTCCCTCGTACAATTATCGAGAGATGTGTAGTCAACCTCTAAATCCTATAGTTGTAGCAAAACCATATCCTAAACACTTTCCTATGCCTGTCCTACCTATATAAAAAGGAACGGAAGATCCCATAGAGCATCTTCGTATGTTTAGGATAGCATGTCATGATATATCACATGATGATTTGTTATTACTAAAAATATTCCCAAAAAGTTTAGGAGGGATGGCATTAGAATGGTATTATCAACTACCCACTCATTCTTTGAGAAATTTCGAAGAAATCGCCAAGTATTTTGTACATCAATTTAGTGCCTACATTGAAAGGCATGTAACCATTAAATATTTGTACAACCTAAAACAAGACAAAGATTAATTGTTTGCTGATTTCCTAGCTCGATGGAGACAGTTGATAGGAAAAATGGACTTTGTGTTACCTTATCGGGAAATGCTGGATATCTTTATCAATAATTTACAAGAACAACTATCCTATGAGTTATTAACTACTACCTTGACCACCTTCGATCAAGATATAGATTTAGCTCGAAGAGCAGAAGATGATCTTCTTCGGAGAGGTCAACTTAAAAAGAAAGATGATGAGAAAACATCCAGAAATCAATATAAAAATAAACAAGTTATGGGCGATGGAGTCACTGATAGTAGAAATATCGCTACTGTTAATGTTGCAAAAACAATAGAGAAATTTATACTAAAACCTCTTGATAAACCACCCCGAGAATTTACTAGGTTAAATCAACCTTTATCAACCATTCTCCTGCAATTACTAGCACGAGGATTGATCCAATTACCAAATATTCGGGAACCTGATCCAACTATACCGGGATACAAAGCTGATTTACACTGTGATTTCCATAGAGGACCTGGACACGCTACCAACTCTTGTAAAATATTAAAACATAAAATACAAGACCTAATTGATAACAATGAGATGGAGGTGCAAGCCTTTCAACCTAAACAAAATCCTCCTAATAATGCTCAAAATAACATTCCCTAAAATCAGAATCAAAATGCCAATTAGTCATTAGACATATTTCAACATCCCTTACCAAAACATGGTAAGGAGGTGGCTAATCAAATTGAACATCATAATGTTCCTCCTCCTACCCGATATGTAGGAACTATTAGTGGACATTTACCTGTTCACGATCTGCAAATCTTTGACACAACTTTATCCATGGTCATGGCCAGACCTCTACATAATATACAGACACCTGATCTTAGTGATACCAAATACGATATTGAAAGTGACATGGAAATCACCTCAAATCAATCGAATAGTTTTGAATATGAATCAGATGCTATTCAACCCATCACAAATTCTATGGTTTCGAAAGAACCATTTCATAGAAGAGTCACTATTCGACCATCTTCTCACCAATTACTTTATAATGAACAAGTTATAAATGCTAGACCAAGACCCATTCATCATCTATAAAATAATATTGTAGGTACCATCGGAGTTGTTACTCGACAACAGGCTCAAAATTCTCAACAAGATCAAACTTAGAATGATGGATCAGCTCCATTTGTTTTGAAAAATCCCAATAAATGGAATCATGCACCTAATGTTCAACCTAAACCTCCTTATAATATTAATGAACAATTATCAAATACTACAACTAGAATTTCCCTTTTGGACATTTTAAGATCTTCTCCTACCCATAGGGATGAATTAATGCTCACATTAAGCCAAATGATGGTACCACAAAATATTCAACCTGAAGCCATTTCCAATACTATCATAACTCTAGAAGTCGATTGTATTGACTTTTGGGGTAGAGATATATCACAACATAGTTTACATAAGGATAACCCCTTATATATTACTGCTAATTGGAGATGTAGCGGTTAAACGAGTCTTGATTGATAATGGTTCATCTTTAAACATATGCACTTTTGACTTCTACCAAATATTTGGGTTTAGAAGTGATGAAATGAAAAGAACTGATATGATTATAAAAGCCTTCAATGACGAAACACAAGAAACGTGTGGAGTTATTACTATTCCATTGCAATTTGGTCATAGAACCTTAGACACAACCGTGTTTATTGTGCATTGCCCTGCATCGTACAATATACTTTTGGGTCACCCTTGGACCAAC
This sequence comes from Wollemia nobilis, assembly GCA_028583015.1. Taxonomy (NCBI): domain Eukaryota; kingdom Viridiplantae; phylum Streptophyta; class Pinopsida; order Araucariales; family Araucariaceae; genus Wollemia; species Wollemia nobilis. The sequence goes on along the minus strand of JAQPPZ010003353.1, from coordinate 1,813,190 downwards.
GCGATGCAATTTGTTCCCTCAACTTTACATCAGTGTGTTAAATTCAAATTTAAAAATCAGTTGGTTACCATTCATGGTGATCCTAGACCCTTTGATATGTGTGCTTTGGTAGAACCTGTTGGAGTTCAATTTTGCCCTGATCTGTCATCCACACATCATAATTCTCATCATCCGCCCAAATGTGTGAAACACACACTTATAACATCATCTAATTTTTCCCCACTAACCACACCTCTACATATAGTTCAACCATATTTCGAAAAAAACACATTAGGACCTCAAAAAGATCCTAAAACCACAACCAATACTTCTTGTTTTACTCCTATAACTTCCATATCTTTAGACCCATCCATAGACATCTCTACAATGTCTATGCCTATCAAAGGCATGTTTTTCGCATCCAAAAACATAGGAAATGATCCTTCTACCTCTTATGCTCTTACTGACGAGCTCTTACCCGATTTATCTAAAATTCTTGTATTAGAGAAAACAAACGTTGCTATGCAAGATTCCCATATTTTAAATAAATTGCCACCCTCTCCTTGTACCTTGGGCATCCCACAATCTATTGGAAGTATCTACCAAGTCGGGAGTTGTGATTTTATTTATAAGGGATATGACTAAGGAAGAATACCTAGAAACATCAAGACTCAATATGATGGGTATGCTTGCTGTTATTTTGCTAATGAGTATGTTAAAGCTAAACCTATAATGTTTAGATTGGGCTATAAAGTGAAAGGTTTGGGACCTTCCCAAAATGGTATGAAAGAACCTTTTGAGGTAGAACAATGGCCTTCCCGATGTGGTGTGGGCCTATTTCCTAGTAAAGTTCATCCCTTCCCATTTGAGGATGATGACCATCTTATATGTTACCAAGATTATTTGGATAAACGTGATGATTTGCATTTAAGGGATAATCCATTTACATGCAATATGCTATCCATAGCTTACCCTGAGATGATTTCTGAATCCGACGATGAGTTGGAGGGGGATATTTTCCATGATGTCTCCATTGAGGAATTATTACATAACAAATTTTATTTCGATGGCTCTATACCTAGTAAAGCCCAGCTTGAGGCCATGACTCCTTAAGATGAATTATCCAAGCTCACCTTGGAAGAATTACAATAATTAGACATTTCACCCACCCCATCTAATTTTGAGAGGGATCTACATATGGAAGTTGAAAACGTTATAAAAATTAACATTGGAACCGAAGATAACCCTCACATCATCAACATTGGATCAAAATTGAGTCAAGAAAAAAAAGCTACATACATTGCATTTATTAAAAAATATGAAGACATTTTTGCTTGGACATATGAAGATATGCCAGGACTAGACCCTTCTGTAGTTATGCATCACCTAGTAGTCCATCCGGATGCTAAACCTGTTAAACATAAACTTCGAAAAATGCATCCTAAAGTGGTGTTACTAGTCAAAGGAGAATTAGAAAAACTCTTGAAGGTTATTTTTATACAAGCTATTGATTATGATGAATGGATCTCAAATGTAGTTCCAGTAACTAATAAATAAGCTACCAAAGTTAGGGTTTGCACAGACTTTAGAGATATTAATGTTGCATGCCCTAAAGACGATTTTCCTCTTCCCAACATGGATCAGATCATTGATTTTACTGTTGGGAGAGGAATGATATCCCTAATGGATGGATTCTCTGGTTATAATCAGATCAGGATAGCTCCTGAATATTAGGCTAAAATAGCCTTTATTACCCCTTGGGGAACCTTTTGTTGGAAAGTGATGCCATTCGGTTTAAAGAATGTAGGTGCAACATATCAATGAGCCATGACTTATATATTTCAAGATATGATGCATGATATTATACATGATTATGTAGATGATATTATAGCTCGTTCCATCAAGGAAGATGATAATTTAGATGACCTGAGAAAAGTATTTGATCGGTTAAGGGAATATCTCATCCGATTAAATCCAGCCAAATGCATATTTGGAGTTAATTCTAGTAAATTATTGGGGGTTATAGTTTCTTTATTTGGCATTGAAATTGACCCTCTCAAGATCTCAGCTATCACTGATATGCCCACACCCACAAATATATCTGAATTACAAAGTTTACAAGGTAAGCTTCAAGCTATTTGTTGCTTCATCGATAAGTTGGCAGATAAAACAGGACCCTTTCTTAAGCTTCTTAAGAAATATGTCTCTTTTCATTGGGACGATGAATGTCACGAAGCATTTGAACTTCTCAAACAATATCTCCTTAAACCACCGGTGCTTTCCCCACCTAGATCTGATCGTCCATTTATCTTGTACATTTTTGCTTTAGATTTTGCCTTAGGAGCTATGTTATCTCAACTTGACGATGAGAAGAAAGAATGTGCTAATTATTACATCAGCAGAACCTTAATAAGTTATGAAAATCGTTATACAGTATTAGAGAAGTTATGTCTTGCAATCATATTTTCTACACAGAAACTACGCCATTATATTCTCAGTTAGAAAATGTATGTTATTGCTAAATTTGATCCTTTACGATATCTCATGAGTCGACCATACTTATCTGGTCGCACAACCAAGTGGGTTCTTGCGCTAAGTGAGTTTGAACTCACATTTATAGGACAAAATTTTGTTAAAGGTAAAATCATAACAGATAAATTAGCTGCTGCATCCTTAGAGTCTACCCATATCCTCATCATTGAGTTTCCTGATGAATGCCTTAAATTAGAGGTAGACCATCCTGAGCAATGGTCCCTATACTTTCTGATGCATGAGTGGGACTGGTGTAGGTATTATTTTAATATCTCCGTAGAAACATCTTATACCTCTGTCCTTCAAACTAACATTTGCTTGCACCAATAATACTGCTAAATATGAGGCTCTAATCCTTGGAATACGAGTTGCCTTGGCACTAAAAATTAAATATTTATTGGTTTTCGGTGATTCTAAACTTGTCATAAATCAAATCAATGATGTTTATCAGACCAGAGATGATAAATTACGCCCATATAAAACATATGTCTTACAATTATTATCTCTATTTAATCAAGTTACCTTGGAAGCTATTCCTCAAACTAGCAACCGTGTAGCTGACGCTATGGCTGCAGTTACATCTCTTTTGCCCTTGGAGTTAAATGATGAATATGCTACCATCATTATTCATCAACTCAAGGAACCCGCTTCAAGAAAATCATTCCTAGAACCTTTGGATGTGTTTCTAATCAACGAAAGTACTCCTGAACCATGGTACACTGATATATTTAATTTTCTTCAAAAGGGGACCTTTCCTGAAGGTTGTAATCGCAACTAGTGTCAGTTATTACGTAGACGAGCAAGTTTCTTCATAATTATTGGTAATACCTTGTATAGGAGATCTTTTGAAGGCATCTTACTGAGATGTTTGAATCTAGCAGAATCTAGATCAGCTTTGAGTGAAACCCACAATGGATCTTATGGGGGACATTTTAGTGGTAGCGCCATTGCTAAGAAGCTCCTTAGGATAGGATATTTTTTGCCTACCATGGAAAATGATGCACATGATTATGTGCACCATTGTGACAAGTTCCAGAAACACGCTGACCTTGTCCATGCGCCTACACAAGAACTGTAGGCTATTTCATCTCCTTGGCCCTTTTCAAAATGGGGCTTAGACATCATTGAAAAAATCAACCCTGTGTCATCTGATGGACACAAATTCATCATAACCACCACTGAGTATTTCATGAAATGGGTTGAAGCTATGCCCTTAGCTTCTTGCACTAGAACACAAGTTTCCAAGTTTATTTTTAATCAAATTATTTGTAGGTTTGGAATTCCTGCAAATCTCATCTCAAATAATGGAACTTGTTTCAAAAATAAAGATGTCAAAAAATTATGTCAAAAATATAAAATTCAACATTGTTGGTCCACTCCTTATTATCCTCAGGGTAATGGCCAAGCAGAAGCATCTAATAAAACATTAATCAAAATCCTCAAAATATTGGTCAATAAGTCTGGTCGAGATTGGCACATTCAACTATATCCTGCTTTATGGGCTTATCGAACTAGCGTTCGCACTCCCAAGAGCACTTCACCTTTTGTTTTGGTTTATGACGTTGAAGCTATTTTTCCCTTTGAATTAGAAGTTCCTTCTTTGGCTCTACTACTTCAAGATATTGAAGTAGGAGATGAATATCATGCTGGTAGATTTAGTCAACTGGAACTCCTAGATGAAAAGTGCATCAATGCTTTGGAGCATCTTCGTGCCTACCAAAACAAGCTTAATAGAGCATACCTCAAGAAAGTTCATCATCGATCCTTTGAGAGTGACGACCTTGTCTTAAGAGAAAATCAAAAAATACTAATGCAACTAAAGACCTTAAAGGTAAATTTGAGCCCAATTGGCTTGGACCATATGTCATCACTACTAAATTTGGATCGGGAGCATATCGATTAGCTACCTTAGATGGTAAAGATCTTAAAGAACCTATGAACATTATGCATCTTAAGTGTTATTATGCATAACATTGGGTCATTTCATCATTTGTATATATTGTATTTTGCATATTGTTTCATTTTAGCCATTTATATCAAAATATTTTTCAAAAACAGTAACAATATTTATTCTTTCAATTCATCACTCAAAATCAAAATATAAAAACATCAAAATCCTCAAAATCTTCAAAAACTTTCTTTTTTTTCGTACCTGTCAATTCTTGAAGTATTACAGTTATATTTTCAATTATTTTGGATAAATTAGCATTTATTTGGAATCCCACACTTTCACACTCAGTCATAAATATCTTGATTTTATTTGGTATGATTATTAATCTCTCTTATATCAATGTCCACAGTTGAATTAAATAAAGTTTTGAGCATAGAGAACTGATCTTGTTATTTACTTGAACCAAGCATATCTTTTCACATTAAAATGATTTCATTGCAAATTCAATATGATGCTACATAGTAGAAGTGGTTTCTTGAGCGAAAAGTTTCCCTGCTATCTTATCATGCACATGGTCTAGAATCTTTGAGAATTGACAAAAGGACAAGCTCACCCCTACCCAAAATAAAAATCCCTTGCTCTACAGCCAATCCGAGCAAGTATCCCTAGCATAGGAAGCAAAAGAAAAAGTCAAAGAAAATGAGAAAAAGAAAAATATTATTTTGTATCATCGTAGCAATATTTCAGCATTATCCTAATATCAAGAAAAAATACAAAAAAGAAAAGAAAAGGAAGCAATAAAATCCTTTTCCCTACCCATTGAAAAGAAAAGAAGGGTGAATGAGCTTGAATCCCTGGAATTCTCAATTATTCGAAAACTGTGAAGTAAGCCCCATAACAGGCGGTTTGTGCCCAACCCGCTTGGCCCTGGGTAATTCCTAGCGTGGTGATATGGCTGTCACATTAGCGACCTTCTTTTGTACAGAACTATGTCGGCTTATGGATTAGCTAGCTCTTGATAACTTGACTTACATAGTAGTCTGGTATGGTTACATGCATATAAATCATGGTCAAGGAACATTCATTTGGTTAAGTCAAATTACTTGTATCAAATTTTCTTGCTCAAAATTGGTGAATGAACAATACAATTGCACACACATTTGTATTTGAGAGATTCTGTGTCATTATGATAAAGCAAGATCGGTAATGAACTCACATTTGCACATGAGGGTTCCTTATAAATCTACATTTTTCTTTGAGATAATCTAAAATATTTCTGCAACTCTTTTTTGGAATAATTTTATCTTCTTATTTAAGAACATCTGTCTAGTATAAAAACAATTTTATACATTGTTTTCAAAAATCACAAAATGCTTTCAAACAACATATGACACACATATAATCAATAAAGTCATGTTCATATTATTATTTTTTGTTTATCAAAAGTAAAAAATCAATCATGAAATAAAACTAAAATATCAATTTCTTCTTTGGATTTCATGATGATGGTATAAGTCTATACCTATAATTCTATGCCTAGCGCAAACCATTGTTCTAATTTTATTTTCCATTTATTTTAAAAATTTCATAAAAAACATATGGCTTACATCATTATGTTACACAATTGTGCTTTAAAACGAACAAACACCTATTCTATTTCATGTCATTATGTCAACATTCAATTTTGCAATGATGGTATAGTTCTTAGGGACTTATTCAAAAAATTTATCACACTTAGGAATTTATGCCTAGCAAAATCATATTTCTTTAATATGTCATGCATAATATTTTTTATGAAAAACTAAAAATAAATCATCACCATCATCACAACACAAAATCTTAAGACAGTCTCTTAAGCACTCTTTTACTTTTAACAATATTTCTATCCTGGGATTAGCTTGACGACCTAGTGAGTGACGACTCCATGAAATGGTCTATACCAGCGACAATGTCCTTTGAAATTATTGTTAGAAGTCCCTTTTATTTTTTTCATCAAAACACACCACAAAAACAACCAATTTATTTACATCAAATTATTTTCATTTCCAATTTTATAGCATGGCATAAATATTTTCTTTCCAATGATATAATTACATTAATCACAAAATTCAAAATTAAAGCACCATACAACATATACACAAGTCATATCATCAAAAATATAATATATATATCTCAATCAATTATGTACATCATTTGGATTGGTATGCCATAATCAAAACCCTGGCATACTTAATCCCCTAAAATATATATATATATATATATATATATAATAATATAGTCTGTCCTCTGCAGTAGCTAGCCTGGAGAAGCCCTCAAGCTCTTAGCCTCATCTCCTCCCCCGCCCTGACATGGATGAGGTGGTACCATAGAGGTCTAGGCTGTGTCCCAGGTCCTCACCATCAATCATGAGGATGTCCTTGACGATCCCATCATGATCGGCTTCGTAATGGGGGCTGGCAGTGGTACCCTCTATCCCTCTAGGACCATGTGATAGTATAGCCCCTGGTAGAATGTGGTCTGAGCAATAGACCGCACCAGATCCCGAGTGCTCAACCCTCTGCTTCGAGCCCTGAGCCATGTAGCCTCTTCTTGTAGCATCTGCACCTAAGCCCGGAGGTGGGCAACATCAGCCCGGAGAGCCACCATCTTGCTGCTCTCCCCTACCTTGACACCCTTGCCCTTGTCAAGCGATGGTGGTCTCTCTCCCTACTATGAAATGAATTTCTCCTCCCTCTGCCCTATCTCCTACAGCCTCTGTGGAGCCTAACCCATCCTCTAGCATCTCTCCTACAAAGACCATTGCTGCTATCTCCCACCGCAACCCCGCGCTGCCTCAATAGCATCCTGGTGCTGCCTCCCCATCCATCACACCATAGCATGCACTAGAACCTGCGCCCTCGTCATCCGAGGAGGGTGGATGCCTGCATACCAGGCATTGTACCCATCTGTGACCCCAGCATCATCACCATCCACTGGTTGGATGGGGGCATCGTCCACATCTTGACTCTAGAATCGTTGCATGTCTAGAGCCCCGCTCAGCATAGTACTATCTCGGACAGTCTAGGAGTACTCGTAATCCCTAAGAGAAGGGATCCCTTTATGTAGACTAAATTTTCGTAGAACCCAGTTGCAACGGTGGAGCTCTACCTCTCCTCACTCCATTCACAGCCAGTAGACTTGCCTAATGCGAGCCAACTCCTGCCCATCCTCTGCCCAACTGAGATGCTCTCGCCATGGCCTCCAAGTGATCTGGTCCAAGATGAGGTCGTCCAGCAACCTTCATGACATCAGTAGATCTATCCACCACTGTGACCCCTCTGTAGCCACCAGTAGAAAACCTGGGGCCTCTCTCGGTCAACCCCTATCAGTGGGAGCCCTACCGGCCTCTGCATCGTGATGTGATCCCAGCACCAAACTTGTAGTAGTGATGTCAAGACCAGACATCGACCTCCCTTGTATATGACCCCATGTAGGATCTTATACAAGTGACATAGCACAAAACTACCCCAAGAAAACCTATAACCATGGTCTCTCATGTCATAGACCACATCTGAGAGGAGCCACGGTAACCTGCATCGACTCTGGTGGCATAGCAGTAAGCCACCTACCACTCTTGCCAAAACCTGAGTCAGCCTAGATGCCCCAGGCATCTGCCTCAGTGACTCGATGTTCACTTTGCCCTTCTTTAGGGTGAAGCTTGGGTCCCCGGTCAACCTCATCATTACCTGGCCCTGATTTGCCACAGGCATCATCAACCATCCCTATATGGGGATCCTCATGATCCTCCATATGTCCTGTAGTGTGGGAGCCATCTCCCCTATCGGTAACCGAAAGCAGGATGACCTTGGATACCACCTCTCTGCTAGGGCTGTTAGTAGCCCCATGTTTGTTGATACTTGTGGCATCTTTGCCACATGCTGTAAACCTACCTGAGCCAGTCGGTCGTGCTCTACCTGATCAAACGTGACTATGTCATTTCACAGCCCACTATATTTCCATTCTCGAATATTTAGTAATCCCCTCTGCAAAACAAGCAATAAAACAGTGAAATTTATTAATAAATCAATCATTAAAAACAAATTAAAAACATTTTAATCAAGCTTAATTTCTTAAAAATGATGTTATCGTCCACCATTGGATGATATCGTCCCAAATTGGGCAAAATCATCCTTTATAGGACGAAATAATCTACGATTTCATAACTTGGGGATCGCCCCTTGTTGGACGATATCGCACCTAGATCACCGATTTTGCCCTTCGACGAAATTGACAATCTAGGGACGATTCTAAAGAAATTGGGACGATTTCATCCCGACATCGTCGACGGGGTAAAAACGGTTGCGATGCCCCAAAACAATCAAAATTTCAAAGGAAAAATTGCACAAATTAGATTCAAACCTAATTTACTAGGATTAGATCCTTACCTATAGCCCGCACCGGACCCCTGTTGCTCTGTGCGCCGTCTCAACCATTTTTCTCTCTACAGAGCTCTAGAACAGTAGAAATGACAGTAAAAATGAATTGGGGTTCTACCCTATTTTTCTTAATTTTATTTAAAATCAACATTTTTTTTAAATTTTGCTTTTCCACGCTTTTACCTCAAACATTCGATTTGGGTAAAAACACGGAGGGGGCACCATAGTAAACATTCGTACGATTCAACCTAGAATCGTCATCTAGAAAATTGAGTAAATTTTTTCTTTCTCGTAAAACAGGAAAAACTCGTCTTTAACGCATTTTCTTCAGAAAATTTGCTAAAGAGGGGGCAAAATGTAGCACCCTAAAATTGGCACAGTTAAACCTTAGTAAAAAGATAAAATTTTGAATTCTAAACCCAAACCACCCCAAAACCACTCGTTACCTACTCCCCTTGTTTTTCATGCTAGTATTAGGATTTGTTTTGACCGTTGGACGATATCGTTGCATATCAGACGAAATCATCCTAGATCTGACGAATTCATCTGGAACAAAACGTCTAGATGATTTCGTCCCAAAACCAAAATTTCATAATTAGTTTCTATTTCAACAACTTCTCTAACTTGGGCAGAAAGTGTGTTTGCGTAGTTAGAGTCTCCCCCGTTGGAGATCTCCCAAATTGGAATGATCTCCAACCTCCTAACCTCTCCCTAATCCTATATAAACTGGGATTTTCTCAGTTTATCCCCCTGAACCCCCTAGCTGACGGATTTCCCTACAAAGTTAGTTACTTATGCATTAAAGAATCCTCGCACCATCGTTTGCATTCTATATTTCATGCTTTCTTGCAATAATTTTACTGTTTTTCAGTCAGAGTAAGCTCAGATCATCGTAGATGATTCCAGACGATTTCAGACGATCCTATCAAGGAGCGTAGACGATCTCGTACGATTAGAGGTGATCTTGACTGTAGTCTAGATTGGGGGCAATCAGAACCTAGATTTTGCATTTCCTTATTGTTTTTTTGCATTTCTTTGTGCATTATCTTAGGTTATTATATTTATGCATCCTGGAGTTCACCTCATTTAGCATAGATATATGATAAAGTCAAAATAAATTGTCAAATTGATGCATTTCCTTTTAATTGCTATCTAGATATATCATTTAGGCAAATTCATTGTTATTTCTATTGTTTCCCCTTGCTTTTATAGTTGCATTTTTGGTATTTTGTATCTATTTTTGTGATTGTAGGTTTCTAAAAAATTCGTCTAACGAATTCGTCAGATCGTCGATGATCCTGTCTGATATCAGACGACCGACTATGATCTGAGATGATTCTATGTAATTTCAAATGATTCTGTATGATTTGATATGATTTGGACTTCTACAAATCGTAGAATCTTCATTCAGACATCCAGAATTAGGTATATTCTATCCTATTTAGCACATTCTTTGTGTCCAACATTTATTCATGTTTTTTGTATCCATAAAAATCAGCATCGGTATATAGATTAGCTTAGATTCATCTTGGCCAAACCTAGGAATTGAATGATTGAATATAAAATGAACACATCAAACCTATTATCAACATAGGCATGGAAACTGCCACTCAAAAGTTTCCTGGTGAACCCACCATCCATCAAAAATTCACCCTTATACCCATCCCCCGAGAGGTGGGACCTTCAAAGGGCCTTTCAGTCCGAGGTATTGTCCCATCCTTCATGCATCCCCTTTTTGAGCGTGAATCCTATAGCCTGAAGGTAAGGATGCAAAAAATTTGGAGCGATACAGAGGCATAGGACATCCCGAAGCAGTGGGAGCCAGAGTCATATGATGTCCCGAATTTGCCTATGCCTCGGGCAGTTGTGGAGGACATGGAGGTAGGGTTGCACGTTGAGAATGCACGATTGATGGGGCTTCTACGGAGGCGGGATGATGAGCTGGGGGAGGCTCTGCAGGAGAGGGATCTCTTGCAGACTCAGCTAGCAAAGTGGGAGAACGCATGGGCTGCGTAGCACCGTTAGAAGGAGGGGGATACTGATGCTACATGGGAGAGGGATCTTCTATGGGTGCAGCTGACATAGTGCAATGAGAATTTGGCTATGTATCGATAGCAAAAGATGGACTTTGTGTGGCATATATTAGAGCTGGAGGTGGATATTAGCTACCTCGATGGGCGGATCCCTACGTTGAGCGGAGGTGGATCATCATGCTGCTCGAGAGGGAGTGATACGGAGCAGTCAACATCCTCTCGACGTAGGCGACTGGATGAGGGGGGCTCTAGTAGGCGTGATGTGGGGGCTAGCAGCAACCGCCCTGAGGGGTCCCATAGGACCCACACCATGGGGGGTAGTTCTCGTTGCACCGATCCTACGTGATCATGGTGGTCGATGCCCTAGGCTTAGGGGTTTTTGAGTTTTTGGCTTTGTTGCGAGGTCAGAGGACCGGTTCATTGTAGCCTGCGGGCATTTTTGATGATATATATACATATGACTTTCTTTGTGTTTATACACTTTTGTGATGGTTTGATTTTATGCACATGTATTTAAATTGATGTATGCATAATTTGTGAATGCGATGTTTCTAATTATATGATGTATGCATATGGAATGAATGAAATGAGTTGTTGATAATTTGGTCGATGGCACCATAGACTGTACAAGATTTACTGGCTTTTGTACTTATGGGATGTCTTTGTGGAATGACTTTGCATGGGATAACTTTGTTTTTGTATTTTGTCTATTTTTTGATGGTGATGTACGTGATGAAATGTTCCAATGGTTTTGACAATGTAGTTAAGCTTTTTTGAGATTCAGATATTTTAACTAGCTAGCCAAAACCGTGCATTTATCTTACAAGACTTTTGAACAAGGTATAAATCTGACTTGAGTTTAACCAAGGTATTTCACATCCCTGTGTGTGCAATTGAGTTCGTTTATGTGGTATTTGTCAGGATACCGCCAGTGCCAGATAGGCTATCAACCAAACCTGTACTGAGGATCACCCAATTAGCTCCACTAACTCCATTGTTGTATTTAGTAAGATTAATCCATGGGATAATCTAAGGTACCATAAGCTAGCTCATCCACATGCAAACATTGGTCTATGCACATGCAAAGCTAATGTGATAGACATATCGTCATGTGTTTAGGATACCGCCATTGCCAGGTAGGTTATCCACCAAACTCGTAATGAGGATCACCTAGATGGTTTTCGAATGCTGAGAATTCTAGGGATTCAAGTTCAGGATTTTTATTTGCTCAATGGTTTAGGATACTTGCTCATATACATAGTGATAAAAAATCACTGTTTATTTTTATTTTTTGTTTTTCTTTTTGAGCAAGGATTGTGAATAGTGGTGATAACCACTGTTATTTGATTTTGCATTTTAGGTCGCAAAGTCGAGCTTGTAGGTTTGTGGCTTATGAATGGCTTTGATCCCTTTAGGCCTTGGGGATGACTACCCATCCTATTCAGGGACGTGTAGTACGAATCCTTACGACTTTGGGAACCAAAGGGATTTATGGAGACTATGAAGTATGGGCATTGATATCTTAGGTCTTGGGGATGACTACCCATCCTGTTCAGGGACGTGTAGTATGAATCCTTATGAATTGGGAGACCAAAGGTGATTGGAGATGATCGTGATGATGGATTGTGGGGATTTTGTTTTTGAATGGCATCGATCCTTTTAGGCCTTGGGGATGACTACCCATCCTTGGCAGGGACATGTAGTATGAATCCTTACAACCTTAGGGACCAATGGTGATTGGGATTTTTGCGAGTAGTGGTGAAAACCACTGTTTATTAGGGGGAATTTATGGGGAAGAGCTTGTCCTTTTGTCAATTCTCAGCACTCTTGAACCATTCGCACAGGGGGATGAACAGGCTAATCTTTCACCTATGGTACCCTAGACTGCTTTGTAGGTTTCTCTTGCGTTCACACAACTTAGGAATTATTTTATGTGTTTTAACTTGTGTAGGGATGTTACATAACGAGGCGTGATCCAAGTAAAACTTTCCCTTGTAAAATCCATTTAACTTTGTATAGTTTTTGGCTAGCAATTTAAAGACAGCTGAATGACGAAAACCCTATGTACATTAGGAGACAACTGACTATGCTAAAAATGTGGATGGTGTTATTCTGGATGTATGTGTTTATAAAATGGATGGAATGTGGAAAATGAAGGAATTGTTGAGCAATTACAGTCTATGGTGCTTGTGACATGTATGACCAAAAAATATGCAATGTATGGATGCGATGCCTAATGCAACTTATATTTTTGTATTTTGATTTTTACGAGTATGCATGGAATGGAGATGCAATTTTTTTTTTTTTTTTGATGATTTTATTGTTTTTGTTTGTTTTTGA